>BMAV01022129.1:603331-616059 GCA_019973955.1 Trichonephila inaurata madagascariensis | reverse complement strand
AAAAGTATTTTGCATAATATCATCAAATGTGACGTTTTAATCCAAACAAAAATTCAAGTAAAGTGTTAAAATATGTTACTTCAGCTTATCACTGTACAGTAATTATTGCTGAAATATCAAAATCTAATGAAAAAACACAGCTTAGATTTCCCTGCTGGGTTTGCATTTATAAAATGCATAAGAATGCAAATACGGTAAATATTTAAATCAAATTTTGCTAATCTCTTTGCTTTTTCATATGCAAATTACTTAACTATTTATCTCCACTAACGCATTTCCATTTAAAATTTTACCCCACATTAAATCATGAAAGTTCAGCTACCGTCTAGACTTTGCACTAGATCGAAACGATTTTTCTAATTCCATCCAGACACAAACATAGACGTTTCTAGCACAGCTGAATCGTGAAAAATTTGATACTGATGTAAACTTCACAAGGCTCAGATTTGTTTACATATATCCAAGTATTATCAAAACTCGTACGATACATATTTTTTCTTCAGTAGTCATCAAATTTCGTTACTATGAGTGGCAATTCAATTCCAATTTTAAGCTGTTCGGAATAGAAGTCATCTTCAATTCGATAACTGTGGTCAATACATTTCGAAATTTAAAACAAAGAAATACATAAGAGAAGTTCTACGCTATTTTTCCCTTCGTACCAAATTAAAAATAAATAAAATACAGCTGAAGTGGTCCAGTTGATGAGAGTATTACATTTTATTTGAAAAATCATTTTACGTATGAACGTAAAATGGCCACTTAAAATTATTTACTTAGTTTTCGAGGTAAATGAGAAAATGCAATAACAAGGCTCGATGCGACATACAAGTAGTTTTCCCTAAGTATATCAATGGACACAACAAAGTTGAGGATTTGTTACTTTATATTGAATTTTAAAATCAACAAAATAGACTGCGTGGATGTCAGAGATTATCATCTATGAGAGCACACAAGAGGTTTCAAAATTTAATATTGCCACAAGCCGGTAGAATTTTCGAAAAAATGAAAAGACTTTGTTTTGGTTAGAAGTTTTAGACCAGCGCTCGCCAAACTTTTTGACTTCACGGACCAGTAAATTCATAATTTAAATCCCGCGGACCACTAATAGGATTTTTTAAGTGTTAAATATATTTATAAAAAAATTGTGATTTAAGAACACATAAAATGTATCTAGTTTATAAAATGAAACTATTAATTGTTACCAAATTATATGAAAGCTTTATTAATAAACCATAATAAAATAAACAAAAACTGTAAAAACAAAATGAAAAAATGGTTTAAGTATATCAGACTTTTAGTATGAAACATTCCAAGTGTGATGGATGTTCCTGCTTACTTGAAATAAGATTATGGATACTTGGATCCAATGTTGCTACTGCAAAATGGAGAATTACATTTATTTCAAGCTGAAATCAGTAACGTGTTTTGATGGCTGTGACAAATGAAAGGCATTTTCACGTAAATATGCTGTGGAGAATTGAATCAGAATTTTCATCCTCTTCACAAAGAAAAGGTTTTTCACTTTTTATGTAAAGCCCAAACTGAGATCTTGATAAGGATGAATGATATTTAAATTTGAAAGTTTCGTCGAACGATAGGTCGATGAGGCTTTATTTTATAATCCTGAATTTTCGCGGCAGATGGATATGTTATCCCTATATTACCATGTCTCGGATCTTCATTTTTTGGGTAATAATGAACAAAAGATTCTGTAAATGATTCCAAGAGCTTTTTAACTAGGTTACTACTTACTGCATCTTAAAACATAACTTAAAGTGATGAGTAAGTATATTTCACATTTTTCTGGGGACCAGCGAATTTTCTCGCAGACCGTTATTGGTCCATGGACCACCACTTTGGCGACCTCTGTTTTAGACTCCAAGATAAAAGTATTTTTCTACAACCAAAAGCGATGATTTCGGTTTGGTGAGTACTGGGTAGAACAATGTACATTGCAACATTTCAACACCTAAGCTCTCATAATCCAAGCTTTTTTCCGTCTTCCGCTCTTATCGTGACCTGCAATATTGACACAGTAGGTTTCTTTAAAAAATTTCATACTAAAGACATTATTAAATGTACATGTTTTTTTTCTTGTAACTATTCAGTGATGTCCTCTCATTGAAATACATGTTAAAAAGTACAAAAATGCGTGTTTTTCTTTAATAAAAATTACCTTGACTTCAAAAACCTAAATTTCTCATATATCCTTAACGTAACAATTTTTCCTTTTATCTATATACCAGAGAACATCTTTTCCGCATAGGTAGGTTTTGAAATTCTGGAAAATCTTATTGTACACGTTCTTCACCGCTTGTCAAGCTTTGCAAACGTAAGAGCTTTTGGAATTCCAGCTTCAATTTTACCAGGATTGCAACCAGGTGAAATTAACCATTTCGTCAACTTCACATTCTTAAAAAATTATAATAAAATTTACGCAATCTGTAGTTTGACTAGTCTATATAGGAATTCAGAACCAATACGTACAAACGGTAAATATAGTCTGGTAATGGAAGCGGTACAAAATGTCGACAATAACTATAATTAACTTATTACCAATGCAGTCGTAGTTACTCTAAATTACCAGCAAGATTAACAAATGAGAAAACAGTACACTTTCCAAGAGTATACTAAATTACATAAGACCCATGATCGCTGTTCAACAACAATGTATCCGGAATCTTCATATTTACTCGTTATTCGTCTCCAAACTCGCGATTCGCTTGCGGCCTTTTCCGGGAGAAATCTAAATTGAATTTCACATATTTCGTGCAATGATCATGATAGATGACATACACGGATACTCGTTTATCTTTGAGTAGAACTGATTGCTAGCGAGCTACAACACATCAATTCTCGAAACTTGTTCGCCCGGAAGGTTTGTTCCAGATACTTCAGACACGATTTTATCAATATTTCTGTGTATAACGTAATTCATTCTTGCATAAGTGCACTTTTCCGCCATTTATTTTGGCTCATCCAATTTAACAAACAAAGATATTGGAGAAGCAACCATTTACATATCTGGAAACTGAAGTATTGTATAAATAAATCAAATGATCATAAATCAGTTTCTTGTATAAACAAGACAACTGTGGAGAACGAATACGTGAGCATGAAAATGGGAGGTCAATTAACGGCACCCAATCAGCTATTCTTGTTGGTTTTGTTTACGCCAAACCGGTCAAAATGTGAATTGTTCTTTATGCAATAAAAAATAAACATTTATTTAAACATGACACGATAATTTAATTAAGTTTTTCAAATTCACAATTGAATTCCTTCTTTTTATTACAGTTATAAAAATAAAAATTAATCATTTCAAAAGCATGAAAAGGTGGGAAAGGGTGAAATATTCGCAGGAATAAAAACTTGAATTTGGGCTAAAATTTCTAGAAGATATTAATATTTTACTTAACACAGTAGAATTAGTTTCCCACAAAAGATCCAGAAGGATTGAAAGAACAACATTCGTCGTTATTTTGTAACGGGTTCTATTCACGATTCTTACTAATCCTCAACGGAAAGTATCTTTTATGACGTTATATGATTATAAAACCTCTCTTTCTGTGAAGGAACCGATATTCATGTTAATAAAGGTTACTATTTAAAGTCAAGAGGGGAGGATGGGGATTGTGCTGTGTCAAACGGAACCATGATGTTACAGAACTTAATATAGGAAATTGCCGTGGTTCAAGTTGAAAGGATCAGACGAGCCATTCTAGGCCTAGCAGTATTATTGAGGATTTTCCGTTGGTCACTATATATTTAGATACTAGATAGATAATTACTTAAGCTGCCACACTACCATAGTTTAGATCGAACTTAGATGGTGATTAGAAAGCCATAATAAAATGCGTATTTAAAGAAAATGTTTCATACTTCGGTGAACTCTCACACTTCAATGGACGAGAGTTCGAGACAATCTCAATAGAGAAATTTTTAAAGTTCGACCTGCAGACCTAAAATTAATTTTTGACTATATTACAGTGGAATATGGTAAGATACGGTAAAAAAACTTACTGTTTCACATTCCTTACACCAGAAGCTATTTTTCTAAATAACCTAGTTATCATAGTATTCTACAAGTTTTTCTTTACTGTGCGCCTAGTACAAATTAATCGCTTGTGATAGCATGATTTTGTATAATACTTATCTTGGAAAGTATGCGTGTGACGAAGGGGGAGGGTAACCAAACGATACTCGTGAAGAGCTGGACCTTATAAATTTTTTTCTTGGACTGAAAGCTTCTAATCGGCCTGTACGCGGTTCATCATGGGCATTGTCCTGCTCGTCCTCGAACGGCTATACTCAATTAAGAACTTTGCTGTCGACCGTTGCATCAGGATCGTATACTTCACATACCTGACGATGAACGTTGTCGTTTGAAACTACTTTGCCACAACAACTTCAAATTTCGTTCGACTCGGAGCAAGATATGCCGTGAGCTTTTGCTCAAAAACCTCCAATTAAGCCTAACTTTACATGTATCCTCGCCAATGCCTGGAGCAAATTCGAGCTTTCAATGAAAATACCACACAAGTTATGCAAAAGTCCAGACTCCATAGTATAAAAAGTCACATTAACATTCATTTATAATGAATTGCAATTTTCACATAATCTCGAAAATTAATAAACTCAATTCAAGGGAAAATACATTTTTGAAGACGGTATCGGATCCCCTGAAGCAACCAACTAACTACAAAAATGAAACGACCCCCCACTAAAACGAAACACCCTGTAAAAGAAAACAAGCATCATTTTAATGACACACCAAGGCTGCACTTAATTTTTATTCATTCCCAAACAATGCCAGACCCCCTTAAAGTAGTGCGACGCTACATACGCCTTCAAAAATGTGAACGAGCCAATATCTATCAAGATATTAAGAGATTTTATTGCCACACATCAAGAGTAGGAAGGGCACTAAATTTTGGTGAAAGCCACCGTTTCACGGGGTTCCGCGTATGACAATTTAATTCCTTTTTTTGGCTGGGAGCATGTAAAGAATGTTTTATAGAGCCAATCTCTTTAACAGTTTGCGGGCAAGGACAGGAAATTGTGCTATACTTTTGATGAAGACGATGCCCTTCCGGTATAAAGGGGGGAGGGGGAGAGAAAATTGATTTTGAAGTGCTCGTAAATGTCTTTATTTGTGGAAGGATGATAATAATAAATGACAAAAAGAAAGAAACGCGGGATCGATCTCGTTTTATAAAGAATAAGCTCATATGTGGTCGCTAGCACGGTTAATTTCATCAATAAAAGCTTAACTGCCGAAAAGGTAATACTCTAAACGTAAAGACGGCTATATATACATACACACATATTTCAATTACACGTCTGCCAATAAAAAGGCAAGAATACGATGTCTTTAAGAAATGAAGTAAAAATCTTCATTTTTATCAAATACAGATTCAGAGGAAAACGACTGATAAATAGAATAAAAATCGTTCCAAATGTAATGAGTATCAACCAGGACTCTCTTGCTGCCCCTCTCTTTTAGTAGAGAGGAATATATATATTATCTCATGCCTCCTTCCTTTTAATTCTCTAACCTAAAGGATTCGAAAACATTTTCAGGGGGGGGGGGATATATAAAGTAAGAATTCATTGAGTAGCATTCGAAAATTATTGATCACTTTAAGTTTTTTCTATTCTTTACCTCATTTTCTCTGACCTATGATCACTATATTTTTAAAAAGCAAAGTATTTCGTTGCAACAAACCGTAATATTTTCTTCTCCCCAAGTGTTGGAATAATTTTGGATCTCATTAAGTTTTAAAAAACGCGAACATGGCAGTTTTTATATGTTTTTTTTTTCCTACTCACATTGTAACTATGTCTGGGTTAAAACTTTAACAGTTTTTTCTCTCACATTTTAAAACGCTCAATTGAGCCGAAATTTTCTATACACGATTCTTTTGGATGGCAATCCGATAATTTAATTATAGTTAACAAAAATTGATTAAAACTAATTATTTAAAGAACTGAATGTTACTCATTATTCCAACTGTTTACAACGTGAAACAGTTGAACACTGAAAAACTAGCAAATTCAACTATCCTCTCTTAAAATTAAATTATTAAAACTAATTATTGAATGAATTCAATTTGACTCAACGATTTTTTTTTCGTTCCTAAAATTTAAAGTATACAAAAATTATGTTATGCAAAGTGTGAAGTTTGAAAGAAATCCAAGTTTAAAAAACTAGTTTTTTCCCGGTGTTATTTAGGACAGAGCTCCCTAACCTTTTTATCGTCGCGGACCGGTAGCATGTTTGACAATTTTACCGCTGCCCACTCAGGATGAAGGGTTCATATTTTAAGATTGTTTTGATTTAATTATTTTAATTGTATTTAAATATGCCTACAGAATAAAATACAGTTACACAAAAAAAAAATATATATATATAAAGTGATTTCCATAGAAAGTCATACACACAAACCCGAGAAAAATACACCTCAGTAAATAAAATAGGAGTAATTTAAAATTCCTTGAGCGGCCCGGTACTATTTGATCCACGGACCGGTGCCAGTCTGCAACCTAGAGGTTGGGGGACCACTGATTTAGGAGATATAACAGTATACTTCCCGTTAGGCGGGTAAGCTAAAAAATAATTAACATGCGAAGTCTCTTGGAGGGGGTCAAGATCATTAAAAATTATATAAATGAAATCCCTACAGAGATAACTTAAATGGTGAATTATTACATATATATGCATGCAGCATTGTGAGCGAATGGTTACTCTTTGGGGGGAAGTGTATGCCACTAGTAAATAATACATTTTTTTTTCAAATGAGGCTGCGAATTGGTATTTTTTACCACTGTAGACCTAGTAGATTCTCCGGCAGCTGGTATCACTTTTTAGTGCGGCATCATATAGGCAAACAATTGCCACAATGTAATTTTGACAATTTCGCTAAGAGTCTCTAAGCCAAAATGGCACTTTAGGGATCTTTAACATAGCACATGATCATACGAAATGGACGCTATCAATTTTCTGTATCATGAAAATACACAGACCTGGGCGTCCAAAGCCAGCGCGTCTAATCTACTACGCCAGCCGGTTAGGCGCTGTTGCCGGTACTAAATAATACATATGAGAGCCTTAATTTAACTAACAAAAGTAAATTATTTCTAAAGGGTTGATATTTATACGTTTCATAACATACACAAATTACTTCCAACAACATATTTCTACAAATGAAGAAAAGAACACAATAATTTAATAATATTTCCATTGACTAAGAAGCAGTTTCACACCTATTAATATTTTTGGATTACACGAAACATTCTATCAGAACCATTCCGTCGAAAATATCAAAATAACCACTCGAAAGAACTATTTGTACGGAAAGTTCGATACACAAATACGAATCAATGAAACTGAAAAATACATATATATATATATAAAAAGTGCAATCTCGACACCACCCTCTACACGAAAGCGGATATCTCGCGAAGACGTCCAATTTCACTGAGAGGAAAAAGCAGCTCCAATAAAATGGGAACATAGAATTCAATTTGTATTCACGAATAAGATGATCCCACTCCCTTTTACCTTTCGACGCGGGTGAGAATTGCGAGGGGTTTGTATTCTGCAAAAAATGTGGGAGGCACTAAAAAAAAAAAGTTCCAGCAAAGTTTCCAACCACACGCTATTTCACGAACACGATTCGAAGACACAGGCGTTGAAGTCTTCTCCCATCGACATTTTCCAGATTGAAAAACTTTTTCCCCTCGTCTTTTTTTTTTGTGTGTGTCACTTTTTTCTCCTGCTTTTTTCGTTATTCTCCGATTTGATGCACTGACAGGCTACGTCAAAAGTGGTCTAAGCAATTTCGCACTTGTCGATTTATGATACCTAGTTGGGAAGAATTCTTCATTTTGCAGGAGAACCCATCCGAAATCGATGGAATTAAGACAGAGAGAAGTAATATATCTCTCGAAATAGAATCCAAGATAGGGCTGACAAATGCTGTCTGCAATAAATTGAGGAGGAGGGCAAATACCTACAATGTTATGCTCTTTTTTTTGCTATTTGTATCTCAACATATCATTTAAATTTTTATATTGTTCTTCACTCCAGTTCTGAAATTACAGTTGATTCCAATTCAAAATCTACAAATTATTTTTATAAAATACTCAGGAATTTGATTTGAACACACACACACAGTCAGATTTAACATACATCTCAACTTTAGTGACATCAACTTGGTACTCAACTATAATACCACCAATCACGTGACCACGGTATTCAAGTGGTCATAGTCACAGACTCGTGGCCGATGTGTCATTATTTCGAGCCTTAGTGTCACTGAAGACCTTCCGTGTAGAGGAGCAGATGCACGACAAATCTGTCAAGGTTCACAGTCCTACCACGGGCATGGTGTGGAAGTTTGGAGAGGAGGGTGCCAGCTGAAGAGTCGTTCTGGTCACTTGACCGATGTTCAAAATTATGAGGTCCTACGCCAATAGCCCTCGTGTTGCTTTATAATGTGACTTTTTAATAATTACTAGCTCACATCGCTAGCCACGAGCTCACGTTTCTGACCACTGGCTACCGAGATCGTTTAATACATGAAAACATTTTAATTTACAAAGGGTAATAATTTTATAATTTTCCATCAATAAAACGTTGAATACAGAAAACCACATGTGTAACATGTCGCCAAGACCTTCTTTCGTACAAAACACGTACAAACAATGCCAAGTGAAAATGAAATGAATAGCCCCAAGCAATAATAATGCAATTTTCAATTAAAAAAAAAACAACTTTGAAATCTGCAAAAAATTTAACATGATACTGCTGCAGTAAAGCTTATCGATATTAATAATCTCCAGATATGCCTATAAGAGCACTTTTTGTTTTTTATTTAGTACTTAAACTCGCTTCTTCAATTACTTCCTGAAATCTTCGAGCCAACTTAGCAAAGATATTAACGAAATATCAATTTTGTTTACGGCTGGCGATTCTGTTAAAAAAAAATGAATATAAATGAAACTTCACGATTATTGAAATTGTAAACTTATCAGAGGAAGGATTTCTCGTTAAGGTTTTAATATTCGAGTTTTCTAACCCAAACTGTAGTTGTGTTCTAAAGAGAGAGAGAGTATTTTGAACCGATTCAATCTACTTTTTTAAATTTATATTGAATAAGGCGCACTTTACAATACATAAATCATTTATTTTTTAGTACTTTAAAATAAACAGAATAAGAAAGTTTTAACCAAATAAACAAATATATAAAACCGGACATCATTAAACTTTACATCAACGCTTTCCTTGCAAAATTTACATAACTGAGTTTAATTCGAGCATGCATGGGAAGTGTCAAAGTGTTAATTACTGCAACCCCAGGCGCGAAGCGAGAGAAACCCCGAGATTTGCAGACATGCATCAGGGGCGCGAATAGAAAATTATTCATGGGTAGAAACATTACCTACCTCACATTACTACAGTTAATGAAAGCTCTGTTTATCAAATATTTAAGTGTATTTACGCGCACAATTTTAGGAAATGTCTAAATGTCCAGTTTGTTCTTCAGATGGTAATATTTAGTAGCAGTTGAGAGTTCGTCCTTTTCTAGAATAAACCCAAATGAGATGGGGCGAATTATTTCTTAAAATCCCTTATTATATTCTTTAAAATTATTTTTCGTACTTTATTTTTAGCCTAAAGCGCATTCATCAACTTTTTTAACATTATTTTTAAGAACTGATTGCTAATTGAAGCCCAGTGGCTGAGTGGTAGTGTATCGCGCTTCCAAGCCACGGGTCCGGGGTTCAAATCCCGGGATGGGCAA
This sequence comes from Trichonephila inaurata madagascariensis, assembly GCA_019973955.1. NCBI lineage: Eukaryota > Metazoa > Arthropoda > Arachnida > Araneae > Nephilidae > Trichonephila > Trichonephila inaurata. The sequence goes on along the minus strand of BMAV01022129.1, from coordinate 606,247 downwards.
GGTCGACTCAGCCTTTCATCCCTTCAGTGGGTTGATAAATGAGAACCAAGCTTACTTGGGAACTTAACACTGGGGGTTTCGCGTCAGACTGACCACTTGACCGAAACATCTGCACATGCACCCCAGTGCATGACACTACTACTGCTGGGGGAACGCCCAACGGGGCTGAGTTGCTCCCAACTGGTTTGGAGCTGCAAACCGATTTCCAGGAATTAGCACTCAGGTCCCTGCTATTGGCAACCAAACTCGTAATTCTGAACCAATGACAAATGATGAGGAAAATTCCCGAGTTGCATCAGACTTTTGCACTATTCCACGGTCCTTTTAAATGACGAGTATTATTCTGAGGAAGGAAGAAAAGAAGGGATGAAAGCCCTAACATACAGAAGAGAAACAAGGAAAAATATTTTTCATTGATCATACACCACTCTATATTTGGGTGGTCACGTTTGAATATTTGAAAGGGAGTGGTATGAACCTATTTTCTGGAGAAAGGCGGTACACAGCAGCTTCAATACCTGAAATCAGAGAGGATCAAAAGGGGAAAAAGAAACAATCGCTAAAAAAGAATGATTTTCTCGCTATAGATCCTCAAAATTCCCAAAGAAAAAAAGCTTGGTAATGATAGTGGAATGAGTTTCCAGAATCTTCCTCCAATGCAAACCAGAAGTGATTTCCCTCCCTAAAAAATTCAAAAACAGTCGAAGGGAAAACAATAATCAGAAATACATTTGTATAGCAGTTAAATCCAAAAAGCGTTGAGATTTATGTTACCGAGGATAAAGCTCATATTATTGATTATCATTGTTAAACTAGAACTCTCCAGCACATAAAAAGATTCATGCACATCTTCCACAGGATTAATATACAAAACAGCTTGATTCTTGAGAAAACTTATAAAAAAATTAAATTTCTGACAAAGAAATCTGTTTGAATGAATAATATATATATTAAATACACCCATTCATAAATTTTCTTCATACTATCTATCTCTTTCCATCATTTTATTAATAAATAGTTCCACAGAAATGCTTGCAAAAAAAAAAGTATTGTCAAACAAATAACCACTTTCATTGTGACTAGTGTATTATCCAATGTGTTACACAAAGAAATTCAACATTCAAGTTTTGGATAAACAAAACACAAATATATAGAAAAAAATTAGAGATTAAAAAAAAATCCACACAATACTTTTATAATATCTTACCAAATGGAGCCACATTCGAAACAGAAGCAGAATTTAAAAAAAAAAGCATTTCCTTTGATTAGTGTATTGTCCATTATGAAAGAAGAAATTCAAAATTTAAGTTTTGGATAAGCTATACATAGACATATGGAAAAATGATCAGATTAAAAAAAATTCACACACACAATGCTTTTGTTACATCTTACCAGATGGCGCCACAATCGAAACAGAAGTAGAATTAAAAAAAAACAGGCGATGACATTTCTTTTTCAGAAAACGAGCCAAACACAATATTTAGCGGGGAGAAAAAAAAGTAACACGCCAGAATTTCAAACGAATCATCCTGACATTTCACTTTAATGGAAAATAACTCCATCTTGAATCATAATTACATCCTTCTCCGAAGGGGGGGGGGGCCCAGTGCTCCTTTCAAATCCAACCTGCTCCAGGAAAACACAGAACCCTATTCATCCGACGGAAGAAAGTACCTAGACGCAAGCGGCGCATTCATTAAGTAAAAAGAACACCGACACCTTTTTTTTTCTCCTCACTTCACTCCACTTCCCCAAACTCCATTCACTCAAAAGAAAAAAAAAATTCGAAAGGAAGTGTCAGTGATACCTACGCAAAGAAATAAAGTACGAAATTAACACAAACCGAAACGAACAACTGCAGTAGGGGTTGAGAGGAAGAGAGTGCAAAGGGGGGGGGGGGTTTTTTTTTTAATGGGATGCTGATATTTAAAAACCCATGAATCAGTGTTTGGCGCAAGAACCCTTTTCAGGATGCGATTACATAATGGATGTGAAGTCATACAGATCGCGGGGGGAGGGGGGCAACATTTAATCCTCTGTCTTGTCTTGTGGTGTATCAAAAAATTGTTTGCAGAAAGATACAAATGGAGAAATGTAATTATACACTCCCCCTTTTTTATAACACGTGTTAAATTTTTGATACTTGTGTACAGATGCGGGAATGAGTCATTTGCGTTGCGCGAATGAGTCCATCATTCATGAGTTGATTGCATGAATGATCCCATTGTGATAAAAATAGATAATGCGTAAATAGAGGAGTGAATTAATTATACGACAGCATGAACAACAGAGTGTACCGAAATAAATTTTTGGGATAGAGAATTTGCGATTGTCCTGTAAATTTAGAATTTATCAGCCAACTACCATAAATATTTCAGAAAGTGATACATGATTTCATATAAGATATAACTAAATAAATAGAGAACTGAAATAAATATTTTCTCAATACATATAACAATATATATCAAAACGTCTAAGATTATGTTAGGCTATGTTTTTTTAAATTCATATTATGTTATATATATTACATAAAATACAATCAACACACAGGCAATACCAATATTTCAATTAATTTCCAGGTAATTTATTCAACACTACTTTGGAGAGACAGTTGTGTGTATGATTTATCTTCAGTTTCTCATTTAACGATTATTTAAACTAAACTCAGTGGCGCAACAACTCATAAGGGCCAAGGCCAACTGTACCATCTCAGTATACGTGGCCATTGGGCGCTGAGGTGCATGACCAGATGTCCCGATCAGGTGGATAGACTGAAGCGAAACCCCCAGTGTTTAGTCCCCCAAGCAAGCTTAGTATTCATTTATCGACCCGCTGAAGGCATAAAAGGCTGAGTCGACCCTGCCCAGCTCGAGAATAGAATCCCGGACCTGTGGTGTGGAAGCGCGATACTTTACC
>BMAV01022129.1:588803-603098 GCA_019973955.1 Trichonephila inaurata madagascariensis | reverse complement strand
AAAAAAAAATTTACATTCACTCATAGGGATGTCCGAATCCTTTTGTTCATCACGAGACGTAGATCGACGATCATTTGTCGTATACGAATTTGTCTTCCCGCTCAATTTCCGAACATAAGAAAAAAAAAAAAATAACGCAGAATGTTAGATGATGATGAGTTTGGTGTTTTATGGCGCAAGAGCCAGTTTTGGCTATACTGCGCCAAACATTCATAGGTCTGTGGTCTGGACGGGAAAAGAAGAAAAAAGAAATTGGATGACAAGATGGAGGGTCGAAAATAGAGAAGAATCTCACTAGGGTACCCCGGGTTCGTGAAGCCCATGTTTACCAAAGACAGTAAACCCCTTGGGAAAAGATCACTAGGATACCTCGGGATTGTGACACCCGTACCCACCTAAAGAACATATAATGTACAAGATAAGATATTAATTGAAAAATTCGTTAGTTTCAGATAGGATATTAGAAATAAAACTATCGTCATTGACGTCTTAGTTTACAAAAATTTGATTGGAAAATAGGCTCTATTCGTTTTCCTCGTTTAGTAAAATGTTTGCCTTCATGGTGATATATTTGAAAATGACAGGAATATTTGAAATGACATTTTCAATTCCTACTATTAGTTCACAATCTTGCTCAAATTTTCAATCGTTACTAAAAGATATTTTTAAACGCTCAATTGAGCTGAAATTTTATATACACCATTATTTTGGATGACAATACGGTAATTTAATTATAATTAATAAAAATTCATCGATTAAAACTAATTATTCAAAAGAATTACAGATACAGCCACGTTCCCATCATTTTCGGTGACTTGGGTCAAAACTTGAAGATTTTTTTTTCTCACATTTTAAAGCATTCAATTGAACTGAAATTTTATATTAACTATTGTTTTTGGATGACAATACGATACTTTAATGATAATTAATAAAAATTAATTGCCACATAACATTGTGATTCTGTCAAATGTATATACATATTTATATTAATTGTAATTATTTGATAAAAAGTAACTAAATTAAATTTTTTTTGTTAACGTAAGTAGAAATTGACTTAATTTTTTTTATATTACTCGTTTTCAATTAGGCTTTTATACGGGTTTTGATTTTAATTTTTGAAGAAAAAGCACACTCTAGACTCATACACATATTTTGCTTATATATATATATTCACAAATAAACCAAAAAAAAAAAAATAATAATAAATAAATAAAATAAAAACATTAAATTGATGAAAATACCCGTTTATGATCCCCCTTTTGAGCTTTTTAATTTCCTACAGAATACAAAATAAACAGACAAAAAATGACACATATAACAGAAAACACGAGCTAAAAAATAAATAAAACCCTCCAATATATAATTATAATCATTACAGGATCTGACTGAAATCTCACTGTCATATTACAACTGCACCACCACAAAACAATCCTTCATCCAAATAACAAAAACACAACTTATTTATAAAACCATTCAATACCATCTCTCTCATCAGAACTTTTTAATTATTGTTTTTCTCTCCAGATCTTTTCAGATATCTATCTAGGCGAAAAGCACATCAAAAAAGCTGCAAATCAGACGTGTCGTTAATGAGATTCATGCTTATTGAAAAGTCAGATCATGTAGTAGCCAGAAAAAAAGAAAAAGAAAAGAAGACACTATTTAATCATTCCATTTCACTCGCGCTCAGGCGTAGGCCCGGGTATTTAAAAGCAGAGACGGGGAGGGACAGCGTCCCAAATGGGGACCTCATTAAAGTCATAATTAGGTGTTTGGGGGGTTGGCACACAGTCAATGCTTGACAGCAGCAGCGGGTTCATTAAAGTGACTTCTTTCTAGATAATCTCCCTGCGAACAGAGAAATGGGAACTCGCTGGGTGGTACTGTTTTGGGGAGATGGGTGACGTCTTTTTGCAATATTTAGAAATCGAATCTTTTCTTTTTTAATTATTAATTGGGAACGATTCTTTTCAACCCTGCCATCGAACGAGATAGATGGGTAGACAGTGATCGGTCCAAAATAGTTTTTCTGTAGGGTGGTAATGAAAAAATAAAATCGATAACATCAGAGAATCATGACGAGTGGCTTAAGCCCCCCCCCCTCTCTCGAGTGATTCATTTATTTTTATCCATTTAGAAGTCGATGGAATTGAAATGCTGTTATTAATATTTCCGAAGATAATAAGATAGATGGAACTGGAAATTATATTTTAGGTGTCAAGGTTGCACATTTCATTCATGTAAAAAAAAAAAAAAAACACTTCTCAATTAAAAAAGAAGCATATTAATTTTTCGCATTGGTTTTTAAGCGATCTATACTTTTAAAAGATTTCTCTGAAACAGGAGTCCGTGACTTTTAGCCCCAGGTAAAATTCTCAGTGACGTCTTAAGATTCTTTGAGGCGCTGGGCCCAGAAAAATCTTAACATTTTTTTGAGGCCCTTGGCTCCCTAAGCAAAAGTAGGCCCTACCTAAGATCCTTAAAAGTAGACAGTACATAGCATGCAATGTCAAATACTCTTTCAAATGGTAATTTGAAACAAATAATTGACTGTGCACGACTCACAATCTCAAAAACCTAGGCACAAACCAGCTCGACCCCAATGATCCCATTTCGACTAAATGAGTTGAATGATTGTTTATGGTATTAGGCCTAGGCCTAGACAACGGTCATCACATAATACTGTCTTACCACTTTCATCAGTTGAAATGCAGTTTGAAATTCTGTTTTTCGGAGAATATTACAGGAATAATATATATTTGACCATTAAAATTATCCGGATCATCATCTTATTAAAACAGAGTCGAGAACGAAACGAGGCCCCCAGCGAGGGCGAGGCCCATGCCTTCAGAAGTCTCTGAGTGACACCACACCACTCTACAAATTTGCCAATATTTGAGTGGATCGTGGTAGATAATTTTGAAATGGAGCTAACTAGACTAACATCTTCAGAATTATTATCAACATTTACAGAATTAATAAAAGATCTGTAAGGTAACTAACTCTATCGATAAATCGATAGCTATTTTAAATTGTTAGATAACATTGATGGAGAGACTTAATAGTTTGAAGAAAATTGCATGTACTCTGCTTTCCGCTTTTGCTTCTACATATCTATGCGAACAAATCTTTTCTCTAACGAAACATATTTTGAGTCCGTAAATAAGTTGTTCAACAACTGAACGTTCAGAATCGTGTGTTAAATTAAAAGTTACAAATTATATCCCTGATATTGCGATATGAAGCACAGAAGTGCAGGGACGAAGTTCCCATTATAAAATATTTATTTATTTAATTATATTGACAGAAAACATAAATTTTACGTTGTTTATTTCTTATTTTAATAAATATGTATAAAAATACTCGTACATAATATGAGAAATTTTTATTTTGTATTTATATCGAAGCAATAATTATATTTTATATTGTTTATTTTTGCTGATAATATTTTTGAATGATGCAAAATTAATATACAATAAAGCTTTAAATCTGTATGCACTGCCACGGGAATCGCATTGTTTTTAATATTTCCTACTGAAGCGGCATCCTAAATCATATTGGTGGTTTGGTGTGGCATACCAGAGCTACAAGGGTGCCGACCCCTGCACTAAAAACTTTCTCTTGTAAATAAATTTATGTAGGACGTAAATATATATCAATTTACAGTTTATAAGACAAATTTTAAACAATTCTATTAGAGGAAATTTGGGGAGGGAGGGGGGAGTATTATTTATCAAGCATGTGAATCGAAAAGTAAAGAAAAAGAGAGAGAATGATATAGAAGGATATGCAATAAAAAATCGAATTTTATTCAATATTTTTTGTTGTTACATGAATTACCTTAACGAAACTACACGCAAAACACGTTTTAATTAGGTCTGTTTTGGATATACGGTTTTCACAGATTAGTTTTTTTTTTAAGCATAAAAACATTTGGGTAAATACATTAATAATTTATTTATTTATTTTAAGGGAGCTACTTCATAAATTTTTTTGAAAAAATTGAATTTTCATAATTTTTATTGAAAAATAATCAACGACTCTTTTTGCTCTTTTAACTCACTTTTAATTGTTGTTCTAACTGAAGTTGCGAAGTATTTTAGAATTCCAAACTAAGTGGCCAGTATGCATTACTTAAAAGTGAAAGTAATTACTTGAAATCGCAATTTCTCAAAAGTATGAATTACAGCATACACACACACACAAATTTTCGGAAACTCTACCCCTTTTATGACTTTAAAACTTTGCACGCATATTCATACTATGTAAATAAAGATTTCCATAAGAAATTTTTTTTTCTTAATGAAATTATTAAAAAAACACCTATACGGGTTAAAATAAACATGAATGTTCATCGTTTGGAAATTTTTCCCATGTTACTCCACATGTGCTTTAAAAAAACAAACATATTCCAACTTTTGGAAGGAAATTACGGCTTGAATCCGATTAAATACGCTAGTACTTTTTTAACGTTATGGAGAAAGGGAAAATGCTCTACACAGTGACCCTTCTTAACAGCCTTATTATACACCTTAAAAACGTTCTTATGCGAAATAAAATATGTCAATGTACTTCACCGACACATCATCAAATATACTATCTTCTACAGTACCCTTGTTGCATTTCTTTAATATTCATTACTTTGGACAATATTAGCAAACACCGACCACTAAACAACCTTACATCCCCAATTCCATTTCACCAAGATTTGTCTCGCCATTTTTTTAAAAAAAAACTCGCTCATTTGTGGGGACATGCCTCCTAATAAAATTGTGGCGCAATTCTCCGATGCACAACCCTCAATAGACTTCCTCCTGATTGCATCGCCGACCCAGAACAGTTTTGGAAAACTGCAAAGGTTCAAAACGCGCTGTGGTTCAATCCATGCACATAATGAACCTTACCCTGCAAAAGAAATCAGAGGCACTTTCTCCCCAGATTCAAGAGTTTCAGAAAACGCCCCAAGCAATCACATCCTCTTCGAAAATCTCATCGGCCAATTAAGGTTCGATCGCGCTTATTCCGTTTCCAAGGAAATTTATTTTATTTCTTTCAACTGCCTTCATTCTTTCTCTAGGCACACACCCCATTGCCATCCTTCGATTTCTAAGAGACGAATATATTTCTAAGGAAAGATTCATTGTACAGAAAAGTCTGCAGAGCAATAATTAGTTAATGAGCTAAAGTTTTGTTAATTAGCTAAATTACAGTTAGTAAGATGTTCACACTGGCATTTGAATTTGATGACAAGTGATTAACGGCGCTGAAATCGTTATTAGTTTTACAGAGAGTCGGATATTTATATTTTTACCCCTCTAGCGAAATTACGCGCCATTGTATTGACTGAATGACTATTTATTAATGCCGTATTTTGATGCAACACAAGCAGGGACGTCTTAAGATTTTTTGAGGCTCTGAGCTCCTATGCAAAAGTGGGCCCAACGTGTGGTTTTTAAATATAGATCATATACAGCATACATTGCCAAATACTCGTGCAAACGGTAATTTGAAACAAATAAATGTGCCCTACTCACAAACCTATGTTCCGCCGATAGCCGCATTCCGACTAAATGAGTATCAAATGATTGTTTATGGTATTAAGCCTAGGCTTATACATGAATAACGGCCATCACATACCAATACAATCTTGCCAATTTTTCCAGTTGACACGCTGTCTGAAATTCTGTTTCTGGAGAATATGTATGGGAATAATATTTGACCATTAAAATGATCCAGATCATGGTCTTATTAAGTCTGAGTCGAAAGCGAAATGAGGCCCCCCCCACCAAGGGTGAAGGCCCTGGGCCCAGTTGGTTAATGTCTTAAGACGTCCCTGAACACAAGGGCTTTCGGCGATGGACCTCGTTATTTTGAACCTCAGTTAATTGATGAGAACGAACCTGAACTGCCCCCTCCTAACCACCGTCCCACGCCAGCGTGAGGACTGCGCCTCGCCAGATTTTATCTGCATCAGCCCCCTCTACATAATGGGTTTTCAATGACAACAGGACTCGAACCCGCGACACGCCGGTCACCAGTTTGTGACCATAGCCACTAGACCAGAGGTCGCCAAAGTGGTGGTCCATGAGAAAATTTCGCTGGTCCCCAGAAAAATGTAGAATATAATTACTCATCACGTTAAGTTACGTTTTAAGACGCATTGTGAAATATAATTCAATTCACAACAATACGCGAAAAGTTATAAAAACACCATTTCGTAGAATAACGCCACGGTAAATAAGTCATACAGCTGTAGCTGCGTTGTTTATGCTAAATGTTTTGTCTCGTCTCGTTTCGCACTCTCCTAATGTTTCACTCTCCTGTACGTAGCATATGTATATCAGTTGAAGTATTTACATATGGGTTTACGGAAGTACTGATTTCAATATAGAAAATATTTTCAATACATTAGTTGGGTTATTAAGGAAGTTTTTGTGTAGTTTCTTTTGTCTATTGGTGTTTTTTTAACACAGGTATGATCTTAAATCTTAACCACGCGCATAGTTTCTTTTATTAGATATTTATTGGGATAAAATTAGTTTATAGGTACATTTTATAGGTTCTTAGATCACATTTTTTTTTTATGAATACAGTTAGCACTTAAAAATCTTATTAATGATCCACGGGATTTAAATTATGGCTTTTTTGGTACGTGAGGTCAAAAAGTTTGGCGACCGCTGCACTAGACTACTGCGGCTACTGGCAATGGGCGGGAAGAGTGTTAAAGAAGATTTTAAGCATTTCGTATAATATTCAAACAAATTAAAACACAAGAGGAAAAAGGAGGATCCTCCAAGTATAAATAAAACGACTGAACTATTTTGACTTTTTAAATAACGAAAATAAATTTCTTATTTAAAAGATCTTACCTTGCCAGCCAACGAATTCACCACCATCACCTGAAACAAATAAAAACCACATTATTAATCTAAAATACAAAACAATCAAAGAGAATTGCTTCACGAATTCAGTTTTGTAAGTATTACATACATTAGAGCGGATCATGTTTCTAAGGAGAAAGAAAAGTATTAGTCGGAACCAAATTATGCGGACAAGGTGTTCTATGGTATGGAGATTAGGAAATAATAATAATAATAATAATTTCACAATTTAATATTGTCACAAAGGAATTGAATTCTCGAAAAGATGGGGAAAAAAGACTGAATTTCGTTAAATGACTGTAGACTCAAAAGGAAATTATTTTTCTACAATATAAATAACCAGAAGCGATTATTATTTATAACTGATTATTGATTAGCGAACAGTACAATATACAGTAAAACTCATTTAACGCGAAAACGCTTAAGACGAAATATCTATTAACACGAAATAATACAACGGTTCCGAAAAACTACTATGCATTTTCAGGCATTTTTTCTCTCTTAACCCGAAAAGATTTCCCTTCTAGAAATGAACGAAATACGGAAAACACCAGCCACGCATGCTAGATTTAAGAGAGGTGTGAAATGAAAGAGATCTTTTTACAAGTGTCGTAGAAAGGAGGCTAACTTGGATTTGAAATACCCTCGAAATAGCCTGTGACACGAGCCAATTTTGTTTACCTAAGCTACTTTCGCTCTATATCCCTACAAACGTCACACAAAAACATCTCATCTCTCAACAGCTGGCTTTGAAATTCGCTGACGAGTACATCGCAGTACGAGTAAAAATCAGAGAGTTTGGTTGGCATTATTTTTTCTATTTTAGAAGATTTTTTTTTTTGCGAACACAATGGCAAGAAGATTAAGGGGAATGCAAACTTCTATTTCATTTCAAATGAAGATTGAGCTTCTTAAGGCTGGTGATCAATAACAGAAAACGAAAACGGAAATCTGTTAAGATTTAGGTATTGCAAATTCAACTTAATCAACAAAAATTGCAAAAAGAGAGCAAATTACGTAAATGTTTGAACGGTTTTTATTAAATACATGCTATGTTTTACACATATCTATGTTAATAAAATGTATCCAAATAAACTAAATTTTGTTGAATATATGTTTATTTTTGCAACGTCCTTTGACAAGAAACACGAGAAAATTTTCAGTCCCCTCAGTTTTGTGTTCAACGATTTTCACTGTATTACACAGCAACATTTCATAACCTCAGCTCTCTCGCTTCACACCATCGAATCAGTCCGATCCAAGCTTGGAGTCGTATCATGCACTGCTATTTCGATAGTAGGGGGTATTATTTTTTAAAAAAAACTTAATTCTAAAGAAGCTTTTAAATGTTACTGGTGTGTTTTAAGTATTTAGGTCTCTCATTGCAATAAATGTCCAAAAGTATTAAAATGCCTGTTTTTTATTTTAATAATTACTCTTTGACTTTTTACCATAAAAAAAAAGCTGAAATACTTAAGCTTCATTCCCCTTCTGGTAACACTTAACATAAAAATTAACTTTTTATTTTATTTTCTCTTTATATACCAGACAATATCTTTTCCGCATAGGTAGGTTTGGAAATCCTGGAGAAAAAAGATTATCCATTCAATACAATATTTACAATAAAATACAAGTATTGCATAAACGTGGTTTATAACACTTCAAATATTTTCTCCCAACTGACGACATTCCAAAAAAAATTCAAGTAAAATAATTTTTTCCGTGTAAATACATGTATATTTTAATGGATTTTAGTTTAATCTGAAGCGAAAACATTTCGCTTTGTGTTTACGCATTATTTTCTCCCAATCTCGTAATTTTCTTTCAGGATATTCATTGTATTATTTCCCTAACCTTCTACCTCAGAAAGCATCCGTCATGTACACAAACAAGATCCTTTGTTCCCGAGCACGGAAAATCTATTTCGCGTATTAATTTTCTTTCAGTTGGAAAAAAAAAGAATCCAAGTTCCTTTCTGCTCCACTCCTTCCTTATACAAAAAAGTTATAAGAAACATATGATAAAAATAACCACTTTCAAACACAATGCTGCAAGAAAGAGAAACGAACAAACAAACAAGAATACATTCCCCCGCATGTAAATAAAAATAAGCCCGGGTTTAAAAGGAAACAAAACAATCAGTTTTAATTTACTTGAAGATAACGGAAAAGAGAGGACTTTAATTTTGTGGAAACACTACAATGAGAGAGAGGAGCTCGAAAAACAAATATTACCATAACAAAACCGCTCCGTGTGCACATAAATATAATCTTTACAGGAGAAGGATTGAAGATGTTTTCTGTTAGAATCTTCTCTCAAGAAAATGAGCCTATTTCACAATGGAGAGAAGAGGCTTAGCGATGCGCGTGGAATATTCGAAAAGATGAGTCTTTAAAAACCTATTTGCATAATTTAAGTCCTCACGAAGAAAGGGAGGAAAAGATTTAAATAAAAAAAAATTTTTTTAATCAGAAATGTATATGAAAATAGAGAAGGATGGAGAGATATTAAGGGTTTTTGTATAAATGTAGTAGAAAGAGTATTGTATAAGCACAGGCAGAGTGAGTTATATTAACCTCGCACAATAAACCAACACAAATGCTATTGGGACGGACCTCCTAATTTTAAACAGCAGTCAAGTGAAGAGTTGGCACACTATGCAAGCGGAAGGGCTTTGAACGTCGACAGATTTAAAAGTGGCACTATATCAAACTCATGACACGCCGGAGAAGAACTCGTGACCATAACCGGTAGGCTAAAGCACAAGCACAGGATTCTGATACAAGTTATCAATTAAAAAAAAAATAATCTCAAAATGTAAAAGATTAAGAGCTTCTAAATCAGCGTGATGCAATCTTGATTTCCCCGCGCATACGGACCAATTTACCGAAAATCAAATGATTTTAAAAGCTTCCGGCTGACCATGACTTTAAGTAGACGAGATCTCGGGAGCGAAAAAAGAATGCTTTTATCCTTTGTATTGTTTATTCGCGTGTTTGGTGTTCGTGACATCCTCCTGTGTTTGTGATATTAAATAAATAAGATTTTAATATAGCAACTATTTTTCAGCAATCCATTTAACGACTGTTACAATGAAAGGGCACACAACACTAGGGGCCGTGGGTTCGATGCCACCAAATATCCCCGGAGTACGTGCTCGTTAAATCTGTGGGTTCGAAAGTCTTGTGGGCGGTCACAGCAGAAACCGCGGATGTAGGGGGCTGGAGAATGTTTATCTTCCCTCCAGTTCAATGCTATCTATCGTGTAGAAGTCTAACCTGTCCCAGGCTCTGGCAACTTTCATTCCTTCCCTATGGGAAAGACACGCCAGCAACAACAATGAAATTAAATGATTTCATCCCAAAATGTCCTTTTACAAGTTAAAAATGCCTAAGTCAAACCAAATTATATATATGTATTAATTCCCAGTAATTTAATTTTTAATAGCTCTTTTGATTTATTTGTGGTCTAGTCCTTCAGGACAAACGTTTAATTTTTTTAACTAGCTACCCCACCTAACGGGGATGTTTGGAACTACATCCATCCACCTACCCAAATCATGTGATTTCCCGCTGGGTATAAATATCGAGATCTCTGTAAAATTCCACCTCTTCTGTCTTTGTCCTTCCACCATGTAGTATACTGCAGAGCGTAGTGTCGTAGTTTCTTTGTTATGTTGGAACGCTTTATGTTTAACATGTTTCAAGATGTGCAATAAAGTGGATTAACTTACAAGGCAGCTTCGTCAATACTACAATAATACCATCCACTCGCCATGTCTTACAGTTATCATTACACTACTCACCAGCAATATTACAGAAATATGATATATACGTAGGCTGTTCAATAAGCAATAAGACTAATTTTACTGCCGCGAAGCCACTCATCGGAATGTTAATTTATGTGGTATAATGAAAGTTTGTTGTCTGTATTAACAAAAGCTACCGATCGATGGCGTGTACAGACTCATGTTTTTGAGTATCACGTGCTGGAACTGAAATGTGTTTGCGAGCGACTACGAGACGCGGCCAGTTGTCGAAATGGAAGCAAAAATCAGCATCGGAGACCTTTGATATGATAAAACACGATTAAAAAAACTGAAACAAGAAAGCGACAATATCTTAAAACACTTAATCACAGCAGACAAAGCTTGGTTGTATCACTGATCCAACCATAAAACAACAAAGCAGTGAACGGAAACATCCTTCTTCACATACTTCCAAGAAAGCAAATACTGTGAAATTGGCTGGTAAAGTTATGACCATAATTTTTTTTGATAATGAAGGAATTGTGTAACAACACGCTGTCGAACCCGGTACTACCATAAACAGCTCGTACTACGCGAATGTCCTGTGAACAATGATACAGCAAGTTAAAAAGAAATGTCCATTGCTCCAAAATGGCTTCCTATTGCACCATGACAATGCCCGACCACATATTGCTCGTTGCGTACTGAGTGTTTTTGCAGCAGAACAACTTAGAGATTTTATACCACACCCTCCATACAGTCCTGATAAAACTCCATGCGATTTCTGGATGTTTCATCAACTTAAGAAACCATTACGAAGCAAATGTTTTGCAAGCAACAAACCATGGGTAAAGGCTGCGGAGGCTATTTTGATAAAGCTCTCACAAAACGGACTTTTACATGTTTTTAATTAGTGGACAGAGCGTTCGGATAAATGGATCACGTGACACGGAAGTTATTTTGAAAAAGACTATGTAAATGATGACGATTAAAGGTATTTTTTTAAATTATTTTTATAATTTTATTGCTTATTGAACAGCCCTCGTATATATATTTACACGCACACATAATTTGGTCGTAAGTCAATCAGATTGAAATTTAAGAATCAAATGGGCAAAAATTTCATTCAAAATACTTTTCATAAGAGATTTATACACAACATGTATATTTAAAATAAATATATTTAATTGTAACTTTTAATTAAAAAATATGTACTTCAAATGAAATATCTAAATAGTCAAAATAGTATTATTTAACACCTATTTGAATTTTTATATTTAACACCAACGTATTCGAATAAGCTATTTTAATCTATTAATAAAGGAAATTGAATTAAATAAACAGCAATTCATTTTCTTCAACATTCATGTAAATGATTTCATACTTAAAAAAAAAGAAGAATTCTTTCAAAACAAATTACATTTTCCAAATCCTCCATCAGCTCACTTCACTTCAGAAACAGAACAAAATAAATTGCTCTGCCATTTATCAAAAGCATTCCTCCACTTAAAATCTGCATATTTAAAACAGAATGCGAGTCTGAACAATTACTCTTTCGTAAATTTAATAATGGCAACGCCTCTTTATTTTCTGGAATTTTACTTTAAAAAAAAAAAATTCCTTTCCAAATAAAAAAAGAATTAGGTAGAGAGCGAATTTGCTATCTGTAGTAACAAAATAAAATAAAGCATTTGATAGAGTTATTAAAAAAGTCGTTATTTTTATGTTTAAGTAATTTAGAGACATTTTTGAAACAGAATGGGAGATATTAAAAAAAAAACAACACTATTGGGATATTTTAATACTTGGAATTCATTAAAGATAGAAAATTTTCTTTAAAAAAGAATTATAAAGAGCTTAAGCCGATTATAAGTATAAAACGACGATAAGCTATATAGCATAGAAATCGTATTTCAAGTTATAAGTAATTTTACGGAAAGCGGAAAAACATTAAAGTAATGGGCTCCATATTATCGACCCATAAATAAGAACTATTTTGAACTAGAATAACAATGAAAAACGACATTAAAAATAATTCTCCATTTTGAAAAACATTAATAAATTTAAAAATCCATAATACAATCGGACCTCTATTTAACGAAGTTGCGAAATCCCGGAAAAAATTTCATTATGTGGAAAATTCGTAAAACAGATTCATCTTTTAACATACTTTAGAAACCACATAAAACAAATTTTAAATTTACAAAAACTATATATTATTAATTAAATTATAGTTTTAAAAAACATACCTTTACAGTTAAACGAACCAAAAAGTAAAAACTAATTCTTAATATAAGAATAAAATAATTAACAAGAAAATTAATGTCATTGTAGTAAAAGCGTGTGTGGAATGTTTTATACTACATTTTTACACTAATTGTGCATTTCGGAATAGAAATAATAAGAAATTATAACAATTAATATTGAGCACTCCACGATTTTCCCACAATGACATTAATTTTCTCGTTAATCATTTTATTCTTATATTAAGAATTATTTTTTACTTTTTAGTTCGATTAACTATAAAAGCGAGTTTTTTAGTTCGATCTACAATAAAAAAAAAAATGCTTTTAAAGTTTTTAAAACAACCATTTATTCATTGATGAATTAATCTTTTTTGTTTGTATAATTTGCACTTGCCATAACAGTGTTCGCTTTAGTGTTTAACTTAATCTTTTAATCGCCAAATCCGGAAATGGGATCTGAAATTAGTCGCCAAATCTGGAAATGAGAAATCGTTAATTCTGATGATCCTGATAAGGACAATGGAACAAAATAATTAAATTACTGTAGTGTCATCGCGCGCGCGTGGTCCGTGACAAGAGTGCAAAATTTTGATTTAATTTTTATTTTAAAGTGGGTAAAAATCGAGTTCAAAGATTCCGTTACATACAGGTGAAGCTAATAAAAGCGTGTTAAAAAAATAATTATTCATACTTTTTTTGTAAATTAATATTTATTTATATTATAAATCTTATCCAACAAAAAGAAATCTGCAAAAAAAACAAGGGGTAAAAACAATAACACTGTCCAGGAATACACTGTATTTTCAACTTTAAAAAATATTTTCATATTAAAATTAATGAATTTTCGACATTTTCTAATTTTAAGCATTCATTATTTTATAACCAGTAATTTTAAGCATTCAAAACGACATGTGTCCTAAAATTTAGTTACTGATAAAATCTGCTAATTTTATTTGAGTTTTTTGCTTGAAAAATTCTGCAATTTTATTGCTTTAGGCGAGTTAGACTTGTGGTAAAACCAAGGCTAGTGATCACCATAAAATGTGTTTAAAGGGAGAATAATTTGAAATGTCCAGAAATGTTTTTAAAATAGGGGGCGCGCCAGGATAGAATTACACAAGAGAAAAAGTTCATAAAATAGAAAATGCACTTCGCTATTTGGAGGTTATTTTACGAAAATAATAAAATGTTCTTGATACCAGCAAAAAATGTGTACTAAATAGAGGTCCGACTGTAATTTTAAAAAACACAACGATGCTTACCTTGCCTAGTAGGGTCCATACTATTAGGGATCATAGGCTGACCAGGAACCCCTCCTGGAGGCTGCAAAGTAATTAAAAAAAGTCAGTACAGTAAAAAAAAATACTCTTTTTAAAATAAAAAAAACATGTAACACAGAGGAATTTTTGTCTTGGCACAC
>BMAV01022129.1:569723-583847 GCA_019973955.1 Trichonephila inaurata madagascariensis | reverse complement strand
CCAACACATGGCAGTATCAATCATTGGCAAAGGGGGGGGGGCTGCAGCCCAGCCGACAACATCATCCCGAAGAACAGTTCTCTTAAAACTGACCATCGTTTACAAAAGTTAATATACAGGGAAATTCATAAAACATACACTTTCCAGAGGCAGTAAAACAGTAACGATCGAAGACACGCACCACTTTAGCGAATCGTAAGGTATATGCACTCTTCAAGTTCGTGTCCCGCCCCTGACGGAAGTTACGTAGGCAATAACTGGTGTCATGTGACTAGTCAGTTGAAATGGCGGTGTCTGCAATGAAAAAGGCTTTAGCAAAATGGTCAAGGCCGCCACTATTTTAATAAACCTTTTGCTTGACTGCACGGTTGCAGGACAACATTGACAGCTTCATTCTCCAATTGGATGGTACACCACTCCAGTAGTCGGCCGAGGTGCGAGATTACCTGGAGGATCACCCATCTCACAGATGGTTTGGACAAGTCGCGAACTACAACATGCCACTTACCCACTGGCCACCCACAAATACTGATTTAACCCTTTGTGACTTCTTCCTGAGGGGGGAACGTAAAGGATAAGGTATTCGTCCCTTCTCTTCCTGGTGAACTAGCGGAGCTGATTTACAACCGCTATAGATGGACTTGATACGCGTTTGAGCGGGAAAGGATTACCTGCTCGATGTGTGTCGTGTGATTAAAGATTCGCAAATGGAACATATGTGATTGCCTCTAACAAAACTTTAAATAACCCCCATACAATTCTGTTACAAGTAACATATATGTTAAACTGTTCTAGATTTATAGTGCATTAAAACTGTATTCTTTATGAATCTTCTTCAATGGCTCGACAGCCCAGGGTGGGTCCTGGCCTTCTCCAGAAGTTTGCTTCAGACATCTCTAATCATGGCAACTGTTTTCCAATTTTTGACCTCTAAAATATTTAGGTATTTTTCGACACATTCAATCCATCTTAACGGGGGTCTGCCCCGATGTCTATTTCTCATAGGCTTTGCGAGAAAGATTTTTTTGCTGCAACGATCTTCATTCATTGTAGCCAGGATGACCAGCCCATTTAATTCTCTGTAATTTGACAAATTTTACAATATATCAGGTTGTTTATAAATTTTGTAGAGTTCTAAGTTAGATCTTCTTCTCCACGATCCCATTCACTGGGATCTCCACCAAGAATGCAGCGTAAGATCTTTCTCTCGAAACTTCCCAAAGCTTCCTCATCACGTAAAGTCAATGGCCAAGTCTCCGATGCATCAGTCAGGATAGACCTTATAAGACTTTTGTAAATATCTTTAAGAATCACCCTATATTTAATGAATCCACATGATCAAGCTATTATAGTCCATTACTTTGCCATCCAAATTATTTTAAGCCACCAGCACACCCGTGAAAAATTTTGCCATCCAAGACTCTTCGAAATCCATGATCCTCCCATTTAAGCTCAACAACATATAGGAATTAAACCCCTCAACTTCACTCCTTTTCCCCTTTTCGATTACTCATTCCGTGTTCTGCAAGCGAGAGTCTCGAACGTTGATTTGCATTTCAATTTTAAAAGATCCCTCTAATATACTCATATTAAAAGAAAAATTGAAAGTTATTTAATGAAAAAAAAGATGCCTTCGAATAATAATAACACGAACAGACAAGAGAGAGTAGCTGGAAAAGCAATTTCACTCCTCGCCCGAATTTAATGAAAGGTTTTCGATTGGGATGAAAAGTGTGGAACATGAGATTGGCCCCGAGCTAAAGATATTAATGAAGCATTTATAAGAGGAAAAGAGGATCTACTCGAATTACTAAAGGCACGGAACTTTTATTGATCCATCGCTTTTCTCTGATCAAATCCGGGCTTTTCCGATTCTTTTGTGTGCTTTATTAAGTCGGAAATTTGAAATATTAAAACGGGAGGGGTGAGCAATAATAACGTGGAAGTGAAGAGGAAATTTAAAAGGGGGGAAATAGAGGTACGGACACAAAGGGTGAGTGAACATGGCTGCTTAATTAGATTTGCGACGCGTTAGAGTTTAACAGAGATAATTCCAATACTTCAAAGAGATGCTAAGAAGATAAGCATTCAAAGGGGGGGAGGGGAGGACGGAATTACAAACAAGTAATATATATATATATATATATAAATTAAGTCAATTCTTACTTAGGTCAACAAAGAAAAACTTTATTTCAGTTACTTTTTATCAAATAATTATTATTAGTTCTAATTAAATTACCGTATTGCCATTCAAAATTATAGTGTAAATAAAATTTCAGCTCAATTGAGCGCTTTAAAATGTATTTTATTAATGATTGAAAATTTGAACAAGATATATATATAGGGAGATTGTGAACTAAAAATAGGAATTGAAAAATATTACGATATATATAGAATTATTTTCATAACAAGCAGCTCAGAAAAATATTTTATTTTTTACAACAACTGACAGTGTAACTAGTGAAGTCTAAACATTTCTAATTGACCCCTTAATGACTTAATCCATCTGTACTTACGAACATAACAAAAATAGTAAAAAAGATAAACTAGGCTGATGCAAAATTATTCACAAGCTTAAAAAAAATATGCAAATAGAGGAAACTTTGATCAAATTATAAGCTCTTACAGCGAAGGTGGTACAGTGGTTAGTGACGCCGATTGCTGTGCCTTACAGCCTGGGTTCAAATCCCGAAGAAGGCATGGGTGTTTGTACATGTATACTGCCTGTGCGGCATGGAAGCACACTAAATATTCGTCGAATCACAAGTCCTTTCGAGTGGTTGATAATAGGGGAAGGAAGATGGGAGGTCCCCTGACTACCCCTTAAGACAGTGCTATCCAACCTTTTTATCACCACGGCCCAGAGTCAACGTTTGATAATTTAACCGTGGCCCGCTGGGAAGGGGGGGGGGCATTGATTATTTATATTTAAAATTGTTTTGACTTAATAATTTTAATTTGTGTTTAAACATGCCTTTAGAATACAATACAATTACACATGAATATAAAATGATTTAACACAGAATATAAAGTGATTTCCGTGGAAAGCTGCAGAACTCCCGAGAGAATTGCCCCATAGTAAATCAAATGGAAATAATTTAATGTTCCTTGGGCGGTCCGGTGCCATTTGATCTACCGATCCGCGGCCTAGGAGATGGAGGACCTCTGCCATAGGGTGTTTGTTCTCCATCAAAATTGGGGGCGGAACCGTGCCAAATCGTACTGTCACCTGCATGATGCTTTAAGCTGCGGCTAACAGCAGACGAAATCGCAGCCCCCTGCCTCAATGAATTTCGTGGGGCTCGATCTGACGAAACCATCAACTGGGTGGCATTAGCAACAACAACAAAAGCTTAACATCTTTCCAAAAGAAATTAATACGTGTTTATTATTATTAAACAACCAATACATCGTCTTCTTCAAGAATATGCGGATTTATATACATACTAAACGCACACACTTTAAACTAACGCCACACGAGTACGACATGTAAAGAAGTAAAAAATCACGTGATAGCTAAAGATTTTTAACAAGTGAATAAAAAATCAGATGCGGAAGAAAAGAAAAAAAGAAAGAAAGAAAGAAAAAGAAAACGGACGCAAGATCAATGCATTTATTCCTAAGCCTTTTTGCAAGAAAAGACCCCTTTTAAAGCAAGAACCCAGTAATTAGAAAGATGTTCTTCGAGCTAACAGCAGGCTTGAGTACGAGCATTATTATTCCAAAATCCATTAAAAGACACCGAATTAAGCAACCCCACTGAAACACAAAAGAAAACGTTAATTGCATTCGCTGAGAGAGAGAGGAACAACAGGGGGAAGGTGTAAACAAAATGGGGGGGGGGGACAGATACATTAAAAATCCTCGAAATGTTTGAATTATTCCAAAAGGGTTTTCACAACTTACATAAAAGGTAAAGTACGTGTTTAACATTAGAAGGTACAGAGCAAGAAGCATAATTAATAGATTAGCCTAAAACACATACACAAAGTCACGTTCGAAAAAAACCCCATGTAGAATAATATTCGATGGAGGGTTTTATTTAATCTGCAAATTTAAATTGGGAATCAAAGATCTTTTGAAATGGTTTTGGAGCAGTTTTTTTTAATTCACGACAAGCTTAAATTAAGATGTAAAGTATAAAGGCAATTAAGAAAAGAAAGCGATGTAAAAAAAATTTATTTTAAGATAAAGGAAGGATCTAAGTCGATGGCGGAAGAAAATCTAATTCCAACCTTCTGATTTAATCACAAAGAATTTCAATTTACAGCATTTTTAAAGAAAAGAAAGAAAAAATTAGAAAAATACCAGGATTTAAATGACAAGATACAAAAATACTTTTAATTTCATCACAGCATAGATAATAAGTTTGAAATTATCATTATTAAGTCTTTTTTTTAAATATTCACGAACATTAATTGAAAAGGTAAAGACAGGAATTTAAAATTAAAAAATTAATGTCATACACCATAAAGGACAACTGTAATATTTAATTAAATTTTTAATGAAAGGAATTAAGTTGCAGTATCTTCAGCTTTTTTTTTCTTCGTTACTATTTTAATTAAAATACGAAGTGATTAGCTCGCAGAGATCATTCAATGTAATAAAGATTTTTTTTTCTTCTATTAAGATGAATATTAACAGAGAAGCTTTTCATAAATTTAAAATTAACTATGGATAGGAATTAAGAAAAAAAAAAGACGTCGAAACAAATTAAAAAAAGGACTATAAGGGGGAAAAGTATGGCTAAAATAATTAATTTAGCGGAGAATAATTATTTAATAATCGAAGATGTTTTTAGAAAAATTAAACTCGCCAAAAAAAAAAAAAAAAAAAAAGAGATAAAAGAATTTTGAGAATTTTTAATGTTCCATGATATAAACTTTTTAATTTTATTTATTAACTCCGATTCCTCCATAAATTTAACAATACATCGTACGTTAACATGAATTAAAATACATATGTTAATTGAAATCAAAGTATTTGTAAAAATATTGTACGATTAATTCATTTAATTTTTCCGGACAAATCGCTTGCAGTAGTAGTTCTAATTATTTAATTTATCGTACCACATTTGAATTTCCCGATTATTTAAAACATCAGAAAGAATAATAATTTTAGAACTATATAAATCAGATACATCTCTGACAGTTTAAGAAAGATTAAAAAGTGTTTAACTACTTTATTCGAGAAGTTTTTCATTGACTTATAGTTCAAATTCGTTATGTTGGGGAAAACAATTTAATTTTTTTTTATGATGTTTTTAAAATTATTGTTAATGCGTTTATACTATGATCCACGCTTTAGATTGTCAAATAAACTTGCAACAGACTTTTATTAACCCCTTAATGCACACATATTAGAAAAAAAAACCCGGGAAAAATTTTTTTTTTAGTTACGAAAACGTATTTTAGAAGCTTATTAGGTCAAAAATAAAGCACAAAATCAATCAAAATTTTTATTTTAATTTTTAATCCACATTATAGATAAGAGCCGAATATTGCAATCCTGCACATACATCGACTTTTATTACCTTTCTTTTCGCGAATAGCTGTTTCGAAAAAAAAAACCATCTTTGTCAGTAAAAATATTTATTTCTACTTTTTCAACAAAAATAATAATAATAGTACGACTCTTTTTCAAATCCTACTATTAGTTCACTCTCTCCCTATATATCTTGTTCAAATTTTCAATTGTTAATAAAATACTTTCTATTCATCCATTCAAGTTCAAAAATACATTTTTTAAAAAAACTTGTAGTGGATGATACTCTTGTTGTTATATAATACAGTTTTTTTCAAATATTAATTCATTGAATAAATTTTTTTTAAAATTTATTCAGCGCTATTTCTGTAGAAGTTACAACTGGCTGCACCAGATGGCGCCAGTACGTTTATCTAATGAAGTAGGAATTGACTTAAAATGTTTTTTTTATTCATATTACTTGTTTTCTTTTCCTCTGCTATCCGCTTTAGCACAACATACAGTACGGTATCTTGTGGGAGCTACTCTTCCTTTTTAATGTTGGTAGAACAAAACTAGGAAAATGACGTTTAGGTAGTCGTAAGATTCCAGAAGATTTTAGTCTATCCGATTTTTTTATATTTGTATCGCTATAACTTTATATGTAAGTCTTTCTACTAATTTGCTTCTGAAATCCAATTTCTTTACCTCAATTTTTTTTATACAAAACATACGCGTTCCAAATGATGATGTCTAGTAAATGGAAGAATACTTTTTATAATATTTATCTACATATACGAAATCAGGCCGACGAATCGCATTCAGTATCACGAATGCACAGACGGCGATCGCTTATATTCGAGTATGAAAATTACAGCAGCATAAAATACGACTCCACACGAACTATCTCGGTTGTGCACAGTTTGGCCAGTTTAGCGTGATCGAATTATTTCGATCACGCACTTTAAGGGGTTAAATATTCATCCAAATGTGTAAATTAAAAAATGAAAAGAAAAAGATTCTTAACGTAGAGAAGGACACTGAAGGGTAGCGATTTATAATTAATTATAACCAAATAACATTCGAGCAACTGAAGTCCTAGTTATTAATCTTTAAATGCACGTGATTATACAATTAATATTCCATCGCTAGAAATAACTTGTATAAATACAGTGAAAAAACAAACCTTGCCACAACAGATCAGGAATATGTTTCCTTTTTTAATTTTTTTACCCAGCAGCTATAATTATAGAAAATCGGTAAATGCATTCCCAATGAATACGAATTAATGAGACATGAGAATGCGATTAGCTCATTTGAAATTAAATTACTTTGTCACAACAAAGTTTAACACAACACTCGATGATTACTTCCCTAAAAAAAAACATCAAGCAATTACGACAAAAGATTTGCATAAATCATTCAAAAAAAAAAAGTTGATATTAATACACCTCAAATGAGAATAGCACCAAAACAAATAAATCCAGCAATCCTAATTGCTTCCAACGGAGAACCAACCCACGTGTATACCTGGTTATAACTCGGCATCTGAATGAGTGCATATATATATCCACCGATGAATATCAGATACTATTTCCAATTAGTATGCAAGGCGGGGATTAAAACGCGTAAATCAATCAATTCTCATTACGCGGCGTCAATGTACAAATTGGAAAAGCAGTAGCTTATTATTTAACTCACGCTCTCATAATCAACGCAAGAACTGCGTAATAAGTAAAATTAATCATAAAGAAGCCAAATATGGCGCTTTAGTTTCTCGCCAAGATCACAAAAATGGAGAATTATCATTTTTCCTCCCTTTCCGTATATTACAAAGATACTGCACGAAGAGTGACATATTCAAGAAAATACTAGTATAAAAAAAAATATTCGTAATTTGAATTCACAAATTCAACATTCTCCACGGTAACCGTAGCTTGAGTTACTTGGACTTCCATTACTAATTTTCGCAGAGTCAGAACACTTAAAACAGATATCTTAATTTGAAAGCTGTTTTTGATACCAGAGCATGAGAAGAATAAGTATGAGAGTCATTCCTCTAGGGTTAAATAAATTTCTGGAAATAATTATCTGAAATGTTTATCTCATTCGAACGTGATGGGATTTTAAAATGCTACATTCAGTTATAAGAAGTGACGTCTGTAATTACTCAGTCTGGAAAAAGAAAAAAAAATACGTGTAATGCAAAATTAAATGTGTCGTTGATACGAAACTATGCGTGCATAGACGGGTATGGGGAACTTTTGAGAGAATTCTGCTTTGAAAAAAGTTACTTGTAAAAAAGAATGAAAAAAAATAATAATATGCAATATTCAAGTCATCAGATAAAATAGTTTTAAATGAGAATTTTTATCACGGCCAAATTATTTTATTTATGCAGATGGAATAATAAAAATAACTTTATATCATCATTATTCTAACTCGGAAGTTCAATCCTTAAATTGTTTTTTGAATTTTTGAAACATTACATAACATATATTCATCGTTTTTGTTATTATTAATATTCATACAAAGACGGGGAAAAAATACTAACGCGAATCTCTTTTTTTTTTTAAAAAAATTAACTACATAAATTAAGAGTGCATATATATAAAAAAACACATTTAAAATTTAATATTAAAAATACATTACACCTAAAAATTTTGAAAGAGCTAGGCAAAATTTCACAATACAAAATAAAATAACCAAAAAGATATTTTTTACTTTTTAACGTAAGAAAATAAGTCTTTTGATTGAAAACAATTATAATTCCGAGTGTAAAGGCATCATACGGGCTTACAGGAAAAAAAAAAACAGAAGGAAACTTAAGTTAAGAAGGATATCAAATGTTTGTAAGAATTAACAGAAATCATCAAAAGCAATTTTGGAAGAAATAAGTTGGTGAATATCTGGATATTGAGACCTTTTTTTCTGATAAACTCGGAACGCAGAAGGAACAAATTTGCTCAATATTTTCTTCGCCAACAATACTATAATAGCAGAAAGATGATGGAACCAAATTAAACCTGTTCAAATAGCTTTTAAATTTACCATGACCAATAGAAAAATGGGTTATTTTGTAATTAGTAAGCACAAATTCAAGGCGAAAAATGATCTTTCGGACCCATTGGAAATAAAAAATGGCGTTCGAAAGGGAGATGCACTGGAGTGTCTTCTATTTAATATAGCATTAGAAAAAGTGGCAAGAGATTCCAATATCAATACCAGAGGAAATATTTTTAATAAATCGTTACAGTTGTTGGCTTTTGCTGATGACATTGATACCATCACTCGAACACCTACCGCACTAAGAGACAGGCCTTCTTATCTTTAGAGAAAGAAGCCCCCAGAATGGGACTGAAAATCAATGAGAATAAGACCAAGTACATGCCTTGAAATACATCATGTTTTAACAATTCCCATTTTAAAATCGAAGAGTATAGTTTTGAAGTTGTTGACAGCTTAACCTATTTAGGTTCAGAAATTAACAATAGAAACGATTGTACTACTGAAATCCAAAAGAGAATTACAATGGCTAATAGATGTTTTAATGGAATACGAAAATATATGAAATCAAATTTAATCAAAAGGAAAACAAAGGTTCTACTGTATAAAAGTCTTTTAAGATCAGTATTAACTTATGCATGTGAAACTTGGTCCATGTCTCGAACAGATGAGAACATAAGTATCTATGAAAGGAAGATTTCAAGATCCATTTTTGGAGGAATTAAGGAAAATGGAACATGGTGAAGAAGATCAAATTTAGAGCTCTATCAATCATTTAAGGAATCTGACATTGTTAACTACGTCAAAATATAACGAATTAAATGGGCAGGTCACGTTATCAGAATGAACGAAGACCGCACCACGAAAAAAGTCTTCAATGCTCAATCAAGGGCACACGAAGAAAGGGCATGCCAAATCTCAGATGGATTCATGGCCTAGAAAAAGATCTCCTAGTTTTAAGAACTAGGAATTGGAGAACACTTGCAGGAAGAAGGCTGGCCTGGAAAAGGCTTCTAGAGAAGGCCAAGGCCCACCCTGAGCTGTCGTACCAATGAGGAAGTTAACACAAATGATGGCATGACAGTCTTTTATAAATGGATGGGAAAACTTTCTTTGAAATGATACATTCTTGATTCCAAGACTCCATCATTCTTTCTCTCTCTCATAACCTTCTTAAAATATTTATTTGGGCACTAAAATACCTTGCGCAAAATTTATCTGTTTAGAATATTTACTCCTTATTAAAGAAAATTCAGTGAGCTTTCGTATGCAATCATTTAATACATTGGACAACGACAAGAATTGCATGGCTTTAGTCGAGGATGGGCAATTTGTTTTGGCTCGAGGGTCATATTGTGGAAGCGGAGGATACAGGAGGTCCGCACATTATAAAAATGATTGCATTCGTTATAGTTACAACTGCATCTCAGAAAAGGTATGAATTGTACCATAAAAATTCATAAATATAAGTTAAATAAAACAGTAGCAGTTTTACTCAATTTATTGCTTTTTTAATTTCATATCATCTGTAGTTGCAAGCACATTTAATTTTAGAATCAGTTTAGAGACTAATGTACCCTATCACACTTTTCTACAATACTTTTGCGAGATTGCATGTTGAAATTTTCTTCGCAGCCTGCAAGTTAATGTCATCCAACTTACATCTACATTTAAACTTGATCATCTCATGCGAGAAAAACTTTGCTCATAAATATATGTTAACCCAATGATAGAAAGTGAAAAAGGCAGTGAAACAAGTCTTAGTAGGTCGCTATTTACCCACCCTTGGCTTAAATGAAAAAGCTGAAAAAACAATTTTATGTTGGGCATAAAAAAAAATCCCTAACATCAAAACAAAATGCTCTCTAACTTTGAATCAAGTTTCAGAATGTATCACTTATTTCAGATCAAAGAAACCCCGTTCGTTGGCTTTCCCTCACAGAAACTACGCTGTCTGTCAAAACACATTTACAGAATCGATGCAGCGCATCATAAATGATTTTGTTGATAAAAACTTCCTCCGATGAATAACAAAATTCGAATAAATTCAATTTAAAAAAAAAAAAATGAATATCAAAATAAAGATTTAAGACATTTAAATCCCTCAAAGTTTCCATTACCGAACTTAAATGAAGACATAAAATCAACAATGCATTCAACGATATCAAAGTTTAATAAAGTCTGAATAAATACACCGAAGGGAGATTAAATAATTTAACGATTTATGTCTATGTGATTGTAAATTCCATAAATTCAAAAGTAAGCAATATAAAACAATTTTTATAGCTAAAAAGGAAACAAACGAACAAACGTCTCTCGTTCATTTGAAAGAACAAGAACTAAATCAAAATAATATCGCATAAAAGGGTATATAATCCTTTTGAAGATTTATTCTATCCGGAAATGTGAAAAAATAAATGCACAATCCGAATTTCAGTTTAAATTTACTTTATAAATAATATTGATTCAAACTATTTCTGGAGGAAAAATTTTTCTATTCGCACGATAAATCTACAACTATATCTATTATCAGACTTCTTTACATAGAAAAGCAGAAATATATGGTCGTATCAAAACAGAATATATATCGAACCATTTAATAGTTTTAGTTTTCATTCAACATAAAATAAAAGAGAATGAATAGAAAAGTCAGCGGAGTTACTCTTATTGGTAAAATTTTTAACTATTCCATAAAGTTCGACATTCTACCGATAGATGAGAATATAATGGAACTATTTAATAGTTTAGTTTTCCTTCAGCTTAAATAACAAAAAGAATGAATAGAAAAGTCAGTGGAATTACTCTTGTAACTACAGATAAAATTTTAATTTTTCAATTCGGTTCGACAGTACTAATAGAAGAGAATATGAAGGAATCATTCAATTGTTTTAGTTTTCATTCAACATAAAGTAAGAAAAAAGGACAGAATTCATATAAAAATCAACAGAGTTATTCTCATAACCTTGGATAAAGCTAAATTCTTTCATCAAGTTCGACATTGATCTAATAGAAAATAAATAATGGGGCTGTATAATAGATTGTTTTTATTTAGCATAAAATAACAAAAAAGAACGAATAGAGGCCAGCAGAGAATCACTCTAATAGGTCAATAAAATTCGCTATTCTACGAAAAGAGAATAAGACCTAACCATTTTAATAATCTTAGTTTTCACTCAGCATCATTTATAAGGGGGAAAAAGGGGGGAGAAGAAAGAGAAAAAGAAATGAATAGAAAATTCAGTGGAGTTACTGTAAAGTTCGACATTCTACTAATAGACGAGAATATGATGGAACCAATTAACGGTTTTAGTTTTCATTCAACATAACATAAAGACAAAAAAAAAAAAAAGAATTAATAGAAAAGTCAGCGAAATCTCTGAATAGAGATCTGGCCTAAGTTTAATTCTTCCACAAAGTTCGACATTCTACTAATAGAAGAGGGAATATGGTGGAACGAATTTAAGTTTGTCTTCATTCAGCCTAAAACAAGACAAAAAGAATGAATACAAAAATCAACATAGGTACTTTATAATAAAATTCTTTAATATTTAATATATAATTCAAAATGAAATTTCTCTTCTTCATACGAAAATTTTAATGCACATTTTTTTTAATTCCAAGCGCATTGTAAAAGAATGACAAAAGAAATAAGAAAAATTATAGTCTATAAATAATATAAAAATGTAAACGATCGTTAACCTAAATTACAAAATTGCGGGTTTATCGCAGCCATTTGCAATCTATTTAAAACCCAACACTGCTTCAACAAACAGCAAGTCATTTCCTTTCACTATCATCTCACGACTCCAGCGGATGTCCTAAGCACATAATAACACAGCAGCTTTTGCCCACTGCTTCCTAGATAATGTAGGACCTTCTGGGGAATGGCTTTAATCTCGAGTAGCATTCACTGTCCTGGTACAATGAGAGCATGTGCGTTGGTAGTATAACTACGCCCACATTCTCAGTCCTTCTATGGTATACAGATCTACACGTTTAAAGCAATTCCAGTGAGTGCGTGTTGGTTTAATGGTGTGAGAGCCAAATTAAACAAACTGCACCAACGTGTTAGCCAAAAGGGGAGTGATGTAAAATTAATAAGATGCTCCACCAATTTTATATATTCAAGTTTATTATATACTGTATATAGATCTATGGTAACTGTGTGTGATTTTAAGGCAAATATAAAACTAAATTTATTACATAATTGCGATGACACAAATATAGTAATTAATACAAAGATACCTTCTAGCTGAGATAGATCATTGCAGATGTATAGTAATATTATTAAATGCACATCTGGAACACGTTAAGTTAAAAAAAAAATTAAATCTAATAAAAATAATAACGCCATACCAACCATGTCCAACATTCTAAAATTTCTCAAAATATGTTAATGTACATATAGCGACTACACGTACAAATATATTCCGAAGTATTATTAAGAGAATCTGAAGTTTTAGCTGTTTAAATTACTTTGTGTTTCTCACACGCGCTGTACTTCCCACAAAATCAACCTACACCATTGCCGAATTATTTTTTTAACCTAGGTCTGACTCCGGCTTAGATTTCATAAAAAAACAAAGAATTTAGTAAATTCTTCGAATTTTAATCATAACAAAAAGTAAACCATTTTTAACAAGGCTTTATATTTAAAAGACATTTATTATGAACAGAACAAATATTTAAAAAACATAACTTAATATGTAACAATAGATAACCCAAAACTGTTATGCTGTGTTAAATCCAGGAAGATAGTTCAGAGCCATCTGTCATGTTCGATATCTCAACAAAACTCCCGCATAATTTCCTTTAAATTTTTTTATATACAAACAACTTATTTAAAAGAAATGAGCCTTTTTCAAAATTTATATAATCAGAGTTTATAATTTATTATGCAAGGAATTCTGTCGCCTAAATTAAAACTTATTTTCAACCAAATTCTGCCATGATTAGAATTAACGTTTTTTTATGAAACAAAATGTCAACTATGTCCCAACTTTAGTAACAAATAGTTTGGTCGATAGGTTGAACAGTTGTACATACTTAAAACTGTACTTCAATAGACACGGAACCTTACTTTTCATATTATAATTAGCCTGAATGCCAAGTTTAGTACAGTTGCGAGCTACAGGTGAATCTGATTAGTGTCTACTTGTTACAACTTTAAAAAAAAAATGGAGACATGAAATTTTTTTTGTGGTTTTAGATTTCTGTAGTACATTCTAAGAAAAATATGCTAAAATTAAGATAAAAAGAAATTATTTCTAAAATGGGAAAAAGTGGGTAAATATTGACAAAAAATTACATAAATGGGGCCCATTCGGTACAAAAAGTTTATGGACAAATTTTCAATTCTGATGTGTCGCTTTGCTATTCCTTTTTTAAACGACCTTCAAGATAAGATATATTTTATTTTTTTTTACAAAAATTAAGCCCTTTATCTTAGTTATTATATAAAATTGCTTTAAAAAACACACACACACCAGTGATTATATTCACATAAGGGACTGCAAACTTAGTAATAAAACGGTGAAGGGTAAAACACTTCTACTATTATACAGAACATATACAAAAAATTTCATTTAATTATTTTAAGAACTTTTGGAGCAACCGCTGTCCCCGTTTTGAACATTTTCCAAAAAAAAAAAAAAA
>BMAV01022129.1:552534-569623 GCA_019973955.1 Trichonephila inaurata madagascariensis | reverse complement strand
AAAAAAAAAAAAAAAAAAAAAAAAAAAAAAAAAAAAAAAAAAAAAAAAAAAAAAAAAAAAAAAAAAAAAAAAAAAAAAAAAAAAAAAAAAAAAAAAAAAAAAAAAAAAAAAAAAAAAAAAAAAAAAAAAAAAAAAAAAAAAAAAAAAAAAAAAACCCACATTTCGAGTAAAACGCATTTTAAAGTATGACATCTTGCTTAAAGTAGCGGCACCTGCTTTTATTAAAACAGTTGTAGTTTTTGTTCTAGGGAATGAAAAATAATAAACTAGGCATTTTTATAAAGCTAATAAGACGGCCTATAAAATAAAATCATTAAAAAAAATTGCCCATTTTTGGCAAAATTCACGATTTTAGGGTAGTCGAATACCTTAAAAAAATCACCCTGTATGATACGATGCAAAATACGAATCAGTAGCACTATGAAGCTGTTACTAGGCGACGTGTTCGTAAGGAAAAATGTGATTGAAAAAGTGATAATTATCACGACGGAAAACAGAAAACAACGTCATAAACAAACAATCGATGGATATTAAATAAAAATCTATTACCCGATCAATATATCAAGGCAGACATAAAACAACAATCTCGTTCCTATACGACTCAAAATGCTATTTAATTTAAAATAATGCAACGCGAAATCATAAACGTAAAGCAAATATTATTGCTACGTTTCAATAAATAGTTCCTGTTTGCATAGTTAATTTATTACTCGCTTTTGTTCGAAATGAAATCGCACAGACTAAAAGAAACAGAAGATGATCCAGAGAATAAATAATGAATATATTCCTCCAGGAAAACAAACACAAAAGATAAATAAAGAGCGTATTCATTACAAAGATCGATTCAAATTTAGTAAATATGTATTGTATTCAGAAGTAATTTGGAAGCTAAACAAGCAGTTACAGTCGCAGCCAATAAAAGGATAGATTCGTTTATAAACAATTGAATAATGGATATAAAACTCTTAATTGTTTCTTCAAATCAAATGCAGCGTATTATGTTTCAAGTCTCTTTCTCTAGGATTAACAAAAAGCCATTTTTTTTTTTTTTTTTGTTGAAAGTTGATAGGGGAAAAATGGGCAAAATTTGCATTTTCAATACGCCAATCTCAATTGACAATGAATTCAGGGAGGGAGGGGGGAATAGAAAGCAACTTTGTACTAGTTTTTCCAAGGCATTTTGAAAATAAGCTAGTTACGAGCGAATTAAGAGTCGCCTTTAATTGAAGATATTTTTTTTGTAATTACCTATTTTTTTCTTGTAAATTGATATAATGTAATCGAGACATTTATACATAAAAAATGTCATCAGAATGAATAATTAAGGTTAACTTTGCTTGATGGTAAAGAATGGAACAACGGTGTTTATTAACATCGCCCTTGAAAGCTATTGGCGTAATTTTGAAACACTGTCAAGTGATGATGACGACACCTGAATTGGCACCTTACTCTCCGAACTTCCCCACAAGGATCTACCTACACCTACCCTCATGAGGACTTAAAAGCATGTGACAAATTTAATACGTATCCGCCTATCAACACACAACGGGTCTTGAGTCTCATTAGGACTTGAACTCTAGACCCAACAGAGTCGACCACGAGTAGAGAGCATGCATTGTGGACACCGCAACTTGTGGGCTTGTGTGCTGTTTTCCGACGAGTGCAGGTATAGCATGCAGTCTTATTCTCGCCACATTTTCATATGGAGAGCGCCAGGTACCCGTTACCACTAAAATAACTTTATTGAACGGCACCGTTTCGGTGGTGCAGAATTGCTAGTTTGGGGAGGGGAAATTATTCTGGGTTCCAGAACAGACCTGCATGTTCGAATTGGAACCATGGCATGCCAAATCCATCGGGACATCATTCTGGAACAACAAGTACGTTTCTTTCGAGGCGCCATGGGAGAAGAATTTGTGTTTATGGACGACAACGCTCGTCCTCCCCTTGCAAACATCGTAAACGAATGTCTTCAATCGAAGGATATCACCCGTATGAACTGGTCAGCATTCTCGTTGAACTTGAATTCAGTAGAGCATGTGTAGGACATGCTTAGTCGAAGAGTTGCACCCCGTCAACCCCTTCTTGCATGTCTACTGGAACTTCGGAGAGCATTGGTCGACGAGTGGTGTAATACTCTCCAAGAACAGATCGACAGTTTGATACGCAGCATGCCTAGGCGTTGTACAACTGTATTGCATCATCTGAGAGACATACTATGTATTAACCATCATACCACGCAAGTAATATTGAGTTTTTTTTTCGTAATTTGCTCCAAGGAGAAAAAATTCTCAATTTTTATTCATGATATCAAATATTGCTCTATTTGCTCTTTATCTTTTGTTTAATAAAAAGGCTTTACAAATAAGTCACATTTGTTTTGCTTCCGACTCTTTCTTTGCCTGAACTTGCATTATCCTTAATTCATGGACATGAGTGAAATAACCCAACCTACTGTGTCCATTAATAATAATTTTCGACTTGGACGGAATATTTGCAACAGCCTAACAAACGAAAGGCAAGCCTAAAAGGAATTCTCAACAACACAACAAGGCCCATTGCCAAGAACCCATCATGCCTGTTAGATAAAATCAAACCTACTTCATCGATTAATAACGTTGGAAATTTGTAACGAGTTAATAAAACTCTAAATATCTGGAGAACCTAAAAGGAATCACTCTCCTGCAATGGCAGCCACCAGCATCTGGAGGGAGTTGACAGGACATCTATCAGCGGGTGCACACTTAACAAAGTGTCACAGATAACAGAGAAATTCTCAGCCACTCAGGCGAGAGATAAAAAGGAAGAATAAACACCTCTTTTCCCGCAGGTCACTTACCTAACATTATAAGGAATTACATAAACATGAGGTACACGTTTGATTCATTGGCGAAAATAAGATTAACCTTTCCACCCATCGTGATTAGTGGCTCGCAAGTTATCGACAGAGGAAGTAAGAGCAAGGGATTGAAAGCAATATTGAAACCGGCAGACCTAGGTCGGATCCGGTTTTTGGTAAATATCAAAAGTGGTTTCTGAATTAATTATTTTCATGTTTAGATGGATAAACATACTTTTCTTTTTTCTTTTTATTTCCGACGAAAATGCATGTTAACTAAGTATAATTTATGTATCAGAAAAACATGAACAATGTACAAAATTGCTGTCGATAAAAATTGTAATAAAGATGCTAATTAAAAATAAATAATTTATCTTCTTTCTCCCAATATATTAGAGAAAAAAAAATTTTCTAGAAAGTAACATTTAAAAGAATGTTTAGTTCGTTTTTAATGGTACAATATTTAACTTTTCTTTAACCCTGAATGATTCAAAATTTACTAAATATAAATAATAATAAACACAGATATATGTACAAAAGATAAAATCTGCTGGACTCATCCCAAGTCATAAGTACAACGAAAAAATTTCAAAAATAAACTTCAAGAAAGAGATAAATTAAATACCTCTTAGAGAGAGAGAGTTAACAAACGCCGCACTATAAAGCAACGGGCCTCGTAATTTTGAGGCTCGGTCAAGTGTGACGAGGAACACCTGAACTGGTTACCCCTATCCAAACTACCACATCACACCAAGGACTTTGAACTGGACATATTTAACGTGCATCAAACCCTTCCAACACAGCGGGTTTTCAGAGGAAAAAGGATCCGAACCCGCGATGTCCCGGCTATGAGTTCGTGACAATAACCATTACGCTACCGCGGCCACTTAACACCTCTTAATAAATTCCGCATGGAAATCTGGATACAATAATAATAAACTAACAACTGTTTACTCGAGATTTATTTGCATTTAACCTTTTTAACGAGTAAATTAAAATAAGCATAACCTATAATTCGAAATATGTTTTAAAACCCATAATATATCTCTTGACAAAAGTCAAAAGTGTATAAAAAAAAAACACTGTTTAAATCAAGGAATTGATTCGCTCCCCCCTTTCCACCAAAAGGGAAAAATAACTTCCACGAATAAAAACAGCATGCAGGGAAGAAACTAACTTTCAAACACACACACAATTTGTGTACATCCCCCCAGTACGGAAGATAAATGATCACCGGGTACGCCTGAGGCCCCTCTATTCCTGCTTCTAAAAACGGAATCGTACGTGATACCCTTAAATTCAGGTGCTCTTCTCTCCCTTCCGCTTAGCCCCTCCACCTCCTTTAAATCCGGCAGCGAATCCTCAACCGGATTTTCCAAGAGAAACTTGCAGAAAAAAAAATGCTCTTGATTGCCGGTTCGACTGTAAAATGCACCTAACTGCAGAAATAGGACACTGTACTCGGGAGAAGTTTTGAACTCGACGTCGTTGCCTACTTGGCTTCCTTTCAAAGATGATGACTAGCAGCTATGTTATGCCATACGCCACTTATCGGTCTTTGAAATCGTCCAAAAAGATTCCGAGATCTCGACTGTAGATAGGGAGGCCAAATTCTTTAGTATTGTTAAACATGATAGCATGGCTTTTCCAGCAGAAATATACTGACAAGGAAAAAAAAAAAAAAAGGGGGGGGAGGGAAAAATAGTGGGAAAGAGCCCACAGCCTATTAAAAAAAAAGATGTTTAAAAAGCAAATTGATATGTGAAAAGAAAAGGTTTCAAAATGCATGCTTTTTCATAAATATTTAGTAAAACTTTTGTTGTGTACATTAATACATGGTTATACTTTTATTTTTTAATTGTTTTCTTTAGATTTACAGCAATTCAGTATATATTAATATTGGTTACATGTATATATCAAATTTTAAAAGTCAAAAACTAGAAAACAGTTGCCAAAAGTAGGGATGCCTGGAGAATACCAGGGCCCAATAAGGGCTGTCGAGCCATTGAAGAAGTATATATCAGAACTATTTAATAAATTTTGAAGTTTAAATTTACTTCGTTTAATGAATCAATTACATACGAGTATTATTATTTCTATATAAAAATAACAAAAGGAAAAAGTATATTAATACAATCAACACAAGTATGCATGTTTTGTACAAGTTTTAAAATTCCTCAAAAAGTTTTTCAAATTCAAAAAATAAATGTACTGTACATGTTCTTTTAAATCGAGAGCCTTTTGTTTGCTTACATACGTTAAGAGGTCTCAGGGGTGTTAAAAATTTCTCTAGAGGTCTAAAAATATAAACAATTTTCAAACAGGTATAATTCTTTTAAATTTAAATTAAATAATTCGAATCTCTTACACATTATTTATAAAGGAATGGGGCTTCAGAAAAGTATAAAATGTTTAAAATATAATCATGATTTTAAAAATTATAAGCATATGAAAATAAGAAATTTTTCTATAAGACATATTTATTAAGTTTTACGTCGCGCATGCTATTTTCTAAAATAGTAGCTTTAATTACTAGCTATAAGTTGATTAATAAAGTTAAATGTATTCTCATTACACTGTAGCTATTTTTATATAAATAGAATAATAACTTCCATATTTTAATAAATAAAAAAAATACATTTTTTAAAAATATTTAAAAAATTGCAATATTTTACAAATATTTTGAAATACAAAAGATATATAATACTAAAATTAGGTAGGGCTTAAAGAGTATGATGCATTTTTTATAATTCTATAAAGTTTTATACATCAGAGGCTTCTATTTTAGAAAATAACGTGCGCAACGCAAAAAATACTTAATATTTATCATAGAATTTTATATGCTTATGATTTTTAAAATTATTATTATATTTTAAACATTTTATATTTTTCTGAAGCCCCATTCTTTTATAAATAATGTGTAAAAGATTCGAATCATTTAACTTAAATTTAAAAGAATTATACCTGTTTGAAAATTGTTTATATTTTCAGACCTCTAGAAAAATTTAACACCCCTGAGACGCCTTAATATTTTTGACAAACACGTAGTTTTTAAAAGAAAGTTCCCGCAAAAAGCAAACGATGGTTACAGTGAAGCGCATGAATTGATTATCTGGAAACCCGTGATTGCCATTATCATGCGACTATGACGTCACATAAATTTAGCCCATTTATTGATAACTACAAGATAGCCTTTTGGTGTTTATAAAAAGAATAGTTTCTAAAAACGAAATTTGTTTTTCCCTCCATTTCAACAAATCCATCTGCGAACATAAAGTATAACAAGATGTTACACCAATAAACAACATAAAAAATCAATTTCGTAGAGATCTACGTGCACATTTTTTTAAAACCAACTCATTTAAATTCCGCAAAATCCTCACGAGCGGAAAGAGAGCTACAACGAATCTCCCAATCATCGAAATAACACACACCAGCTTAGCAATACAAAAACGCATTGCGAAATTTCTCAGCAATACATCAAAAGTAAGCGAACAACACAATCGCACACAAAGAAAGGAATGGTAGACGCACTCCCACAAAACTTATTTTAAAGGCATTAATACACATGAGGGTGTTGTGTTTCCCATCCCACAAGTTGATGGATGAGTCGTGGATCTTCATCCCTCTCGAACAATTCTCGCCCACAATCCCAATTCGAAACGCAATCCGCACCAGAATTCTGGGCCTGGCGAGTACCCGCACTGTGGGGGCAAACCCAGAAGAGATAAATTGCGGAGTGGTGTCAGTGGCGGAGAAAGATAAGGTGGGATATTTACGGGCGTACGATTGGGATCTGGGAATGTCTTTCATTCAAATGATACGGGTGTGAGGAATTAACGCTCAGCTGGTGAAGATTGCCCAGTGACATTGGCTCTGGTGTTTGGTTATGCAACAGTGGAATGGGAAAGATGTCCACCCAATAGAGTGATATGTTTACGCCTAAAACGCATGTAAAAAAAAGCCGTGACGTTATTGATGAATAAATATAAGTACCATAAAATGTCCTTCATAAAAAAAAAAAGCGCTAAAAGTGACTCATACACCTCCTTTATATATTAATAAACATTTTATCATCTAGGAAGGAATTATCTGTTGTTGTTGTTGCTAACGCCACTTAATCGACAATGACAGCTCGAGGTCCATAAAATTCATTGAGGCAAGGGCCTGTCGTTAGTCGCGGCTTTGAGCACCAAGCATGTAGCAGTACGATTTGGCTTGGTTGCACCCCAATTTTGAAGGAGAACACCCTAGGGAGTGGCCAGGGCTTTCCACCTCTTTTCTCTTTCCACCAAACTCTCGAATTGACTTGTGTCTCGACAAATATTCAGAGTTTTCCCAATGCCGCAGAGGCACTATACATTTACAAACATTCATGCCTTCTCCGGGATTCGAGCCTAGGCTCTA
Source organism: Trichonephila inaurata madagascariensis (assembly GCA_019973955.1). Taxonomy (NCBI): domain Eukaryota; kingdom Metazoa; phylum Arthropoda; class Arachnida; order Araneae; family Nephilidae; genus Trichonephila; species Trichonephila inaurata. The sequence continues at coordinate 562,377 of BMAV01022129.1, read as the reverse complement.
CGGCACAGAAGTTAGCGTCATATAATTTGTTACACATACAAAGAAGTCTTAAGCCATGGGCCAACTGGGCCCGGGCCCAGGATTCGGCCGCAAATGGGGGCGGGGGCGCTCGATTCGGCTTTAATAAGGTCATGAATGGAATATTTTCGACCGTCAAATGTTGGTTCTGGTTATATTCTCCAAAAAATTGGGAATTTAGGACGAATGTCAACTGGTTACATGTGATGACCGTCGTCCATTTACAAGCCTAGGACTACCACCATACACCATCATTACTCATTCAGACAAAAGGCGGCAGTCGGTCGAGTCGGTTTGTGCGATTATAAGTCACGCACATTTATTTGTTTAGAGTTTGTACAAGTATTTGACAAAACGTATGCTGTGTAATGTCTACTTTTATGGGTCATAGGTGGGGCTTACATTTGTGTAGGGGCCCACGGCCTCAAGAAGTCTTAAGACATCCCCGTACACATATGTATCTTGCCCGTAGAAGCTCTTCGTCGCTGACAGTCCCTGATGAGTGAGGAAGAAAAATTAGAAACTTCAATACTGCAAACGCATCTAATTTTGGATAAGGTTTTGTGATTTTTGAGAGGAAATGATCAGTAAAATTTAATAGGTCTCCAGGACGAAAGAAATGTCCACCACAGAGATAAAAGATTCATATTTGTGATACAGGATCTGACCTGGTTAACACAATATACTTCGATTCCACAATATACATTGGATACCGATTCATTTAAAATGTAATTCTAACCCTTAAAACATCCAGAAAACTAGGCCCTTTGTTTTATGACTTTCAACTTGAAATTAATATGATAAAAGCTGGGGGGAAAAATTACAGCGTCTGGAGAAAAGATGGTAGCATCAAGAACGACCATAAGATGGTTTAATAAGTTTTCTACCTGGGTCGATCCGTCAAAACTAAGTACTGATGAATTGGGAGACAATGAATGCAGCCAATTCTAGCAAAATGAGTCAACATGTGAAAAAATGTTCAGAGTGTTGAAACAATACGGATGCATTGACTCACAAAAAGGAAATATGCGGAAATTAAATAAATGGGTAAAGCACGACCTGACGTTGCAGTAGAAACAAGAACAATTAAGCATTTAGAGGGAGGGAGGATCTCTCTATTGGATTATCGTCTATTTTTATATTTGGGCGGGCAATCTATAAAAAATTAATAAGAGACGTGTGTATATTTTTAAAAATAAAATATTAAAAAATTTTATAAAAAATAGCTTATTTCTGGAAAGAGGTTGCTATTGCAATGAGAAATATTTGGATGAATAAAATTATTTTATATAAAAATACACACGTTCCGCCCCTTCACTATCGGTAGACAACAGAATTTTGCTATTTAACATTACTACAAAATACGGAATGTATTTTGTACTATGTATGTGTTGAACTAAGCAGAATTGAGCAGAAACTAAAAAATGAACACAAAAACAGGGGTGTATAATACTTGTTACAAATAACAAAAAGTCTCGCTTATGATCCACATTCAATCTTCGAAAAAAAAAATTCCCCCCTTCTTCAAATACAACCTAATTTAATCTATAAAAAGCTGAGAAATACTTTTTTTTTCATCACATTACAACACGAATATAAAAATCCCGTTGAAAGCCAAATTAACAAAAAGCACTACTTATTGACACAAGCGGGAACAAACACGAAATAACATTTCAAAACAAAAGAGGGTATTAAAAATCTTATTCATTACATAAGAGCAGAGAAAAAAAATAACAGTTAAAAACGACCAAAAAAGTAGAGAGAGAGAGGGGGGTAACAGTACCATACGAGAACTTCCCCAGCCCCTAACTATCCCTTCTCTCGAACCTCTTAGAGAAAGGATAATCATTAGATATTCAGTATCCAGTAAGCAAACACAAGGGTTCCAAAAAAAGAACAGGAACATTGCTCAAATTTTATGCAAACGATACTGAGCAAACAAGGTGTTTTATGCATTGTTCTTGTGGGGGGGGGGAGGGGAAGGGGGGGGCATAAATACAGGAAGCGACAATGAAAACAATTGGAAAGACGATTGGCGTGGGAATAGCGTTAAATCCCTTTTGTCATTAACTCAGATATTCCTTTTATAATAATAATCGTAATAACAGTCACTGGGGGTGATATACATGTTTAAGAATTGAAATTTCGAGGTCCATTAGTAAATACATTGATGTTGTAAACCTTATAGTTTAAATGGTGGGCAGGGAATACAAGGATGTTTTGTCAGATGAGAATACTATATAATACGAGTATTTAATACTATAAAAATGTTCTGTTCAACAGTTTTAGCCAACAAGGGGGTACATCAAGGATTGAATATAATTCATCGAACTGTGGCGTCGACATGCAGAATTAAATTTTTGTATGGGCGTTAACATATGTTGCACGACTTTAGTACTACAATTTTTTGAGTAGCTAAAACAATAGGAACCTTAATGGCTAAGAAAATTTTCAAATAACTAATAAACATTTATATACGGTTCAGTTACCATTATGTGTGATGTAATCATGTACGGAAGTAATTCAAGCTGAACACAGCCGGATTGCCTTGAACATAAAAACTCTACTTGCACTTGTCTTAACAATGTTAGTACTATATTGTGAGCTGAACTATAAACGCATTAAAATGAAGTAAAACTTAAACTACATGAACAAAGATTACTTACAGTACATCATAATTGTAAAAGTTTAGAAGTCTGAAATGCTTAGAGCGTTTCTGCTTAAAAGCAACGACTGTTTTTTATTTGAAGATTAATTTCCGGGAATAAGAAGAAATTCGAACAATCGATAGACTTTTTTTCTTTCAAATGGGCTGCATTTTGATAGCTAAGCTTTTGCAAACACGGTAAGTCCCCAAGTATGAAAGCCATTCCATTGGTGGCACCCTCTAGTGGCGGCTATGGCTACCGAATTTCAAGGACACTTGAATTCAATTCAAACTCTCGTCACATGCTAAATATTGCCGTGGTTTAATTCTGCAGAGGCAAATAGATACTCAACGGATCTTTCACATGCTACATAATCATATGACATGCATGCCTACTATTTTTACATAAAAAAAAACTGATGTAGGTTTAAAAAGATTTGTCTCCTTTCCTATCTTCAAATGTTCAAAGAAAATGTTTAGATTTTAGTGGAAATAACCATCAAGTTCCCTCTTAACATTCAATTTAATTACTAAAAAACCAAATAAATTACGTATGTCTCTCTAATGGTATATATTAAACATTACATATGAATAACGACTTGTTACAGACTATATACATAAAATTTCTAATCCATTTGTTTACAAAAACCCATTACTCATTGCCCATGAAACCCAAAACAGTAAATAAACTTTGTAGTCATTTCAAACATTAACATTTATGTCGGTCTCTTTTTGCGGATATAACAAAGACGAATCTCCACGGTTTCGTCATAAAAAAACAGACACCAGCATTTTTATTCTAACTCTACAAAAAATAAAAGAGTGCCCCCTTCTAACACGGTGACTTCATTAAGACTCCATCTCTCTGGAAAGTGACAAGACAGGGGAAATACTAGGAGGGGTTTGCCAAGAATTGAAATGACAAAACAGAAAAGAACGCTCCACATACCAGATGCATCACGCGGGTTTCCTACCCCAACAGCTGACACTTAGGGAAAAAATCTCAATTTTCATCTCCTCCCAGGAATCCAGCTGAGCTTTTCAATTTTTTAGCGCTTAATTACGGGATAAAAATATAATGGTTACGGTGGGGTCCCTTCATCCCGAAAGTGTTTGTCGTATTTCTTTACGAATGTTCCATTTCTCTTCTGAAGCAATGAGACGGTTTTTGCGTTTGGGGCGGTGAAACAAATGTTGCCTTTGTGATTTGTGTCTGCCTTTGCTAAAAATACGATTGTCAACCCCGCTGTAAAGTGGTAGCTGGGAAGGAAGAAATTTTGTACTTAATTAAAAAGGACGTGTACAATACAAATTAATTTTCGCGTAAAAACGATCAGAAAGTGAAAATTATATAATTTGATTTATTATTACGTAATTTTTATGAATAATTCCTCGCGTTTTTAGAATTTCCACAAAAATCAAACATAAAAAAGTGTGTAACGTGCTATTCCGCAAGGTTACCCACTTTAAACAAACCTGTTTTCTTTTTAAAAATTTTTATAACAAGTTTTAACTGCCAAACTCTTACAGAGGTAACATATGTTAATGAGATTAAGTATATACAGCGAATTGAAATAGATACCGTGGATGATAGTAAAAGTGAATAGATAATATTAGAAAGACTGTGACAGTTAGAAAACCATTAGAATGCTTCTAAAGGAACACTGGATGGTTCAAATAAATTCTGAATTGTTGGCTAAGTTACAGTATTAGTGTGTCTGTATTCCACAAGGATGTTCACAGTTGGTCTGTGTCCCTATTAGTTCTCGCAGATAACAGAGTGAGTGAACATTAACGTCGCACTGCTCAGCTACACGAGGGCTTTTGGCGACGGATCACGTAATTTTGAACCATGGTCAAGTGACGTGGACGACACCTGAGCTGGTACCTCCTTCTCCTAACTAACACACCACACCAACGGGAGGACGTTTCAGCTCTCGACAGATTTAACGTGCATCGCTGCCCTACACAGCGGGTCTTTAGTGGTACTGAACTCAAACTCATGCCATGCCTGCCATGATCCAATACTTTGACCACTGGGCTACCGTAGCCCCTCGCAGATAACAGGGATGTAGGTCAAATGGATTTTAATTGATTTACAAAATTTAGTCACGTGAAGACATCTTCCCATCATTAACTAAAGTTACTTGGGACAATAGTGCTTAGAGACACTGATTGCTGTGCCGTAAAGCCTAGGTTCGACTCACTGAGATGGCAAAGATATTTGTAAATGTACAGCGCCTGTGTGCATGGGAACACTAAATATTCGTCAAGCCGATCCTCTTGAGAGGTTGATGGTAAGGGAAGAGAGGCGGGACCCCCTGACGATTCTCCAGGTTGTTCTCTCCCAAAATTAGGGTGAAACGGAGCCAAGACGTACTGTCACCTGCATGGTGCTTTAAGCCGCGGCTAACGACAGACGTAATCTAGTCCCCTTGCAGTGATGAATCGATCCGACACCGTCGATTGAGTGGCATTAGTAACAGCACTTAGTAATTAGTAGGATTAATACTGAGTTCTGATATTTCTCTTGAGTTTTCAATTTGTTTGTCTCTAAAACCCCTTTAGAAACTGAAATCATTGGAGTTACCAATACAACATGCTTCGGAGAAACCGTTACGAGTAACTTTTGAAGCAACAAAAACAGTAATGATATATTATTGGAGAATAATTTCAATCTAACGTATTTTCTGGCACACAATGATTGTTCTACATCCAAATTAAAATGCAAGTAATCAAAGACAATTACTTCATGTAATAGTTTTAATTTTAACCAGGCAATACCAGAAAGATATCCAGATATCAATATCTTCTACCACTTAAGCGCAGGCACAAAAAGAATAATTTCGAAGTCATGATATAAACTTTCAAAAAGAAAAAAAAACTTTTTTCAATAAAACCGGTTGTGTTCTCAACCATTTCACATAACGGAATGATGCGTTACTACCGACCCCCCGCATTCCATCAGGATGCCAAAGAAGCCTGTAACCAAGACATCGTTTGACAGCGCAAGATCCCCTCTCTCCTGCTGTCCCCGTTTACATTTAATTAAAGGACGGAAAGGGATCAAATTTCCGGATGCAATCACAAGAGCAGTAACGTCAACCCATCACTTGGAGAGTATCGTTCGATTCCAATGAAATAGTCCTTCCTCACAGCTGTCTTAGAGCAAAGGACCTGAAATCCAAACATTTATTTCCAGATAAGAAAAATGTCTATATCAAGTTCCGACTTCAATATTTTTGTAGAGAGAGAGCAGTATAATTTTTTGAGATGGTACATTTTTTTCTATTATAAAATGTGTTAAAAAGTTTGAAACCAATAAAAAACCGCTAAATGCGTTCTCATTTTAAATGTTAAAAGGTAAAATTGCTTATTTATGGGATGTTACTAAAATCTAAATATGCAGTATTATAAAATAGATGTACAAGATGATTTTTTCCCCTTCAAATGTGGCTGCGGATTGGTAATTACCATTGTGGACCTAGTACACTCCCGAGGGACTGGTATAACTTTTTAATGTGGCACCATATAGGTAGATACCAATTGCCTCAATGTAATTTTGACGCCCAATTTCCACCCCAGGGGGAGGTACCCGAGCTCTGACGATGCTAAATTGTATTAGGAATTTAATTTTTCTGAAAGCATCCAAGCCAACCAGGCACTCTAGGTATCTTTAACATGTCGCATAATCATACGACAAGGAAGCTGTCAAATCGTTGCATCGACAAACCAACTAAGTCACCCAGCTGGAATGAGATGATATGTAGAGCTTAAGAAAACTGAAATACCTTTTGTGTTCGTTATGAAAATATGTTCGGAGTTTAGATCAGGCTCTTTAACTTTTTGTCTCGCTGTACCATCTCTTATTGGTTAAAGTGATCTCGCTGAACGTTGAGGTTCCCGGAGGGAACCGAACGCATAGTTAATTGACACGAAAGGATTACAAACAGGTATTCACCATGATTTACTTTTATTAATTTAAACGATAGAATTCATTACGTGATATGCGGACAAGATAGGCTGAATAAGAAATAATGGGAACTAAAATGAGATGCAATCGCTTAAACTCGCCAAAGAAAAATCTTCCGATATCTTCTAAACAAGCGACTGTAGCTTAGGAACTCACTAATGTGGCTATATTGTCCAAACCAATTCCTATTCTGTATTTAACTGACTATTTATATTTTATTTAGTTGTGATGTTCGATTTCAGAGTGGAATTGTTCTAGCTGGAAGTGCCAATTTGGCTGGAATTGTTCTAGTTGGAAGTGCTAATTTGGCTGGAATTGTTCTAACTGGAAGTGCCAATTTGGCTAGACGGGAAAAAACCGAGTTAGACAGGATAGGCCTCGTGGATAGCCCATTGTTACAAACTTAAGAAAAAATTTGATTGTACTCGTACAAAAAGATTCAATATATCGGTACTGTATAGTAAATACAAATAGTAAACACACTGTATAGTAATGCACGTACAATACTGTCAAAAATTCATTTGAAATCTGGAACAATCTTCTGTCCGAAAACTTTTTCCGAATTAGGACCAAAATCTTTGGGCAATGGAAGTCTTAAAATTAGATGAAAAAAGCAAATGTTAAAAGTACTCAAGAACTAATCCATACAATATATGCTCAAACAATTCTTCAATAATATTGTTTTGGATTTTCACCAGAACTATTAATGAAGTTGAATAATACCGAAGAATCTTTAAAGAAGTGCACTGCAATGAAATGCCGACTGTAGTTTCACTTGACATAAAATAAAAGCAATGACTAGTAACTGTGACCTCATTAAGTCATATTTTTTCAATTCTCTTTCCTTTTAAGAAAGCATTAACTTGAAAAGGAGTTTTCACTTAAAAATGCTCAATTCTTTTTTTTTTCTTTCTTCCCAGATGCTTTTCTTTTCACGTTTGTTAAAAGCTCATTACGTCGATGGACTAGATTAGAGAAAGACGGGAGAAAATGCTCTTAATCAGGGGAAATTAGTCTCCAGAGAGCCGTAAAGTTAATAAGGCACGACTAATGTTGCGCATTGTCAGCGAGCATGATGGGTGGCAGTTAGTCAACTAAGGACAAAGAATGTCACTGTGATCGTCACAAAAGGTATGATAACTCAAATACGCTGAATAAGAGAAATGAGTTCATATTCTTTGAGAAAATATAATTAATTTGAATGCACAAATAGTTGTCATATGGACACTGTAAAAGAAATCTTTCAGTAGTAAATTAACAGAATTACCATTTTCCTCGGTGCAGTAATAATTTTAAACAAATTTTTTAAACTGTTAGCGACATATTTATAAAGACATTATTAGATTCATACGAACACTGCACTATAATTTCTATTACGATTTCGTAATTTATATCCACGCACTACATTATAAACCAAAGAACCATTACATTATGAGCACCTGTTTAATATGCAGTAGGACCACTGTTCACTCACAAAACCAGTCATTGACTAGGTAAGATGCTGGTAGGAAGTTTGAGGTATCTAGGTACCAGGCACTCACCAACTGGTTTCGCAATTAATGTATATTCTGAGAAGGTAGCATTTTCCAGGCAGGACCACAAATGCTTGATTGGATACGCATCAATCAGGTGAATTAGGAGGTCACTACATGACTTGAAATTCCCCGAAAAATTCTTCCAACCACTATTTGACGATTCGATCTTTATGGGATGACGTATTACTCTTGTTGATAAATGCCATCACCCGCCGAGAACATTGTTGCCATAAAAAGTTGCACCTGATTTGCAAAGATAGTCACACAGAACAGAAAGGGAACAAAAGGATTGTTCTATGCAGCCAGAAAGCGTAATTCTTTAGAGCAGGCGACTTTCTTCTATTCTATGCTGATGTTCCATTGCCCACAACAGACAAGTTCTGGAACTTTTTAATGTCATTTCAAACCTAGTAAAGAAAAATCCTAAAATTCTCGATCTTCTCTCTAAATTTAAAAATGCAAATTCGGACGAAGAAAAAACCTGCCTTCTAGCAGAAGCTCTCATGGATAAAGTTTAATCTACTCATATTATTTTAACCTTTAAATTCCCTCCTAAATATTTTCTCTTTAATAGTTGTCTTTAAAATATTTTTTCTAAGTCAAAGTTAGTGCAGTTTAACAGCTCACTTCCAACCTCCAATCAAAGCCCACTTCCATAGCACCACTCTCATTGGATCTCCACTCCTGAAGTCATGCCCTCCTCTACCAACCAAGCTGCAACACCATGAACATCGAATATCCAGATTGAGGGTTGAAGACTGCTGGCGCAGTCTAGGTACCTCATTCCCAAAATCATCCACAACAGACGCTGTTGGCGACGACGTGTCGTCAACGTGTGGACACGTTTCGAGCATCGGCTGCGCAGGCCCATACGCAGCAGTGCACACTACTGTGTTTTGAGACACACCGTTTGGGTCACTTTTGTTGTAGCTACTGGGGATATCGGCCATTATAGCTTTTCAGTCAAGGTGAACAATGCGCTTCACTATCTGATCTCTGGAATGAATGCGCTGTGGCTGGCAACTTGTCGTTTCACCATCCACACACCTATTTCCATAAGTACTGATAATGGCTGCACGTGAGCAGTCCATCCATAGCTCAGACCTCTTTACAGAGGCTCAACTATGTGATTTTTGAAAAATTCACATTTTCAGAGTTACAACCATTTGAAATAATTATCGGCGTACTTTCTTAAAATTTCTCCCTTCTGTTTTCGTAAAAAAAATAAATCGACTTCCGAGTTATGCATTTCAAAAATTCTAGTTGAGCCTCTGTACAGAGGTCTGAGCTGAATACAGGCAAAATATTAATACATTAGAAGCACTTTTACAAAAGGAGAACATTTGGAAAAAAGGTTATTGTAAGTTAATTTTTTGCCAAAATATTGTATTTAAATAATTTTGTTTTGTCATAATGTCCTTAAAACAATTTTATACATGTATTCTAATCTAAGTGGCACTAAATATCATGAAAATTATACCTTTATGCGCTTTTTTAAAATCATGGTTCCGAACGTAGTTTGATACCTTAAGTAATAAAAGAACAGGTCTAAATTAGGTATTCAAGTATGAAATAAAACTCTCATAACAAGATTTCATTCAGTTTGTCTTTCGTGAGTATAAAGTCATTGATACATCCGATGCATTTTGAAAACTATCGATCGCAAGTAG
>BMAV01022129.1:515578-546537 GCA_019973955.1 Trichonephila inaurata madagascariensis | reverse complement strand
AATGAAAATAATAACGGTACTTACGTTAAATTCTACCTGTTGGGGCATTCGTACGCCCGGCCTAGGTCCACCGGGATATCTTGGTGACATGAAAGGCTGCAAAGAGAATAATAAACATTAATTCAGATGCATTTCTATGAGAAAAGCATACAATTTCAATATCAATAGCGACGGAAGTCCTTATGATAGTAATAATTACATGAACGGTAATCAATAACACAACAATTTATCTTACTTTCATAATAACACATAACATATCTATTACAATGAAACCTTGGTAAACCTAGGTATATGTCCTGTTTGGATGCAAGATCTTGATTGGTGGAAAATACATTTCTTGTATGGTACACCCATAGGTCACCTGTATATGTACAGCAACAGCGAGGGACTTACTTTGCATGTGGAAACAGAGAATTTTTTTAAACGCCCTATTTGGTATATATGCATCTAAAAAGGATTAAAGGCGTACATATACCGAGGTTTCACTGTATTATATTATATTACCTTCAGCGCACACATTACATATAAAGTTAAATTACTTTCAATACAAAACCACAACTACGAATATCAGTGTTTTTTTTTATTACGCTGCATCTTTATTGAATTACATTTCACACACTTAACCTCTAATTTCCTCTGATAGAAGTAAAAAAATATACTCCTTCCTTACCTTTTCACTAAAAAAAATTGTCCAATTCTCCATCACAACTTAACTAAATCAGACATCATTGAATGATAGTTAATTATCTTGGCAATTTGATGCTACAAGAGGGCTACTTCCGACGATTCTCGTAATTCTGATTCACGGTCAAGAGATGAAGACGAGTGGCATACACAGACCCCTCTTGCGGTGGAGAGGGAGGGTTACAGTCTACAAGCAGACGAAAGCGCCAAGGGGTAATCTCTGGTAAAAATTAAAAATCTTTTGGTCTATGCCTTCCCCCCTTAGCGTACGCCTATGTATTCCACTCCAACTTACACACCATGTCAACGCAAAGAGTTTAGAGTCTCGACCAGGGACGTCTTAAGACTTGTTGAAGCCCTGGGCCTCAACGTAAGTACATAGTAGATAAGTAGATAGTACATAGCGTACGTTGTCAAATACTCGTACAAACAGTTACCCGAAACAAAGAAATGTGAATGACCTACAATCGCACAAATCGGTTCGACTGACTGCAGCTCTTTGACTTAATGAGTAATGATGGTGTATGGCGGTAGACCTAGGCCTAGACATGGACGACGGTCATCACATAATAATACAGTATTGCCACCGTTGCCAGTTGACATAGTCCGAAATTTCTAGTTTTTTGGAGAATACAACAGGAACTAACATTTGACAGTTAGAATTATTCAAATCATAATCTTATAAAGGTTCACTCGAGAACAAGACAAGGCCCTGGACCAGTGGCGTAATGTAGAATATTAGGGCCAGCTGCAAACTCAGGTTTTGGGCCTCAAGTCCAAATATGCCCTTTGTGTCAGTCAAACTTTGGGACCCCCGCAATGCGGGAGTGTAAGTTACGCCACTGCCCGGGACCCATGCCTTAACCCGTTCAGGACCATTATCACATGTATGTGATTACTTCAGGAAGCACGGTATCATATGTGAGATTGCGTTTTGCCCATTTTAAGACCCGTGATCACACCGGTGTGATCTTAATTTGAGGCTTATGAAATTTGGAATGTGTGTTGTGTGTGTGATTATATATATAAACTATAAATTTCGTAATATTTTATTACAGTAATGAATATGAATTTTAAGCGAAGTTAGGCTTAACAGGAAAAATTCCCTGGTTCTAAACGGGTTAAGACGTCCCTGGTCTAGACAGATTTAACGTGCATGAGCCTCTTTACGCGGTGGGTAATCAGCGATCTAGGCCTCGAACCCATGACTCGACAACCCCATTAATGAGTTCGCGGCAATGATCACTCGGTAACTATGATCACCCCATATATCGTTATCGCGTTAGTTATGTGAATCAGCCATCATTTTGACACACACACATTAAATATCCTAAATACTTAACTGTTATATTGTTACTTACGGTAACGACTTTGAAACCTGATTATACTTTCTGTAATACATCGCATTACATAAATATTTAACCGAGAATGTATTATCTCTATATTATGTCACTCCATTACTACAGTACATCCAGGCTATCGATTTTACATCTACCCAAGAGAATTGCCCACTCCTTAATTACACCAGGGCGGTCAAAACACACGATAAACATATTTTATTCAAATCTCACGCGGCAATCATGTGTTACATTGTTTAAATTTACACAAACAAACCCCTCCGATTCAAAAGGTGAATTTTTCAAAACTCGCCATTACTTCAACGTCCAGGGCCCCTCCCGTTTAGCATCCAATAATTCACGAAACGAGCAGGGCCATTCAGTGGGATGAGTTGAGCGATAACTGCGCTGAACATTAGTGCCCTTTCTCATTACCTATTCAGAAGCAGTGCAAGAGGAGCGGATAATAGCTACCAACTGGTTTGATTAGCAGTTGGCTGTTAGTTGACTCCCATTTATCATGGATTGTGCTGGTTAATTAGTTCAGCGCCAGCGAAGCCGTGGGAGGCGCTTTGTTGGGGTTTTTTTTCTTTTTCTTTTTGTTCGAGGTGGAAAATGTTTTTGGATCAAGCTAATTCGGTGATGAGACAGTGAAATTGGGTAATTTATTTTACCTTCATAAATCTCTTTTTTAATAAGAGGGGAAAACACACCAAATAAATATTTAATGACTAAAATGGAGCTTTACTGCGAGGTTTCCTAAGAATTCATTTTGAATAACTTGTTTCTATTCTGTTGATTTAACTACTTTAAGCGATCCCATGCTCATTTCCTGTCATTTATGTAAATATGCTACGAACTGAAGTGCATTGCATCTTCCAAATTTCCTTTACACAAGTTCCCTCTTTGAATTAATCAAGAAGCAGGCAGTAGAGGAGAAACCAATGGAGAGAATTGAAGCCATTTTCTACCCCACAGTTCAAAGATATTGTTGTGTTTGATAGTGACATAGGTATAGTCTACATTTAGGCGTAGATGTCATTTTAATAGCAATTACACGTGAATGACTAAGAGTTATATTTAAGTCGCAATTCAAAGCTGAACGAGGTCAATTGAAACGGACCTTATACATTCGAACCGTGGTCAAGTGATGAGAAAGACACCTGAGCTGGCATCCCCTCTCCTAGCTTCCACACCACATCAAAGGAAGGACATTTTAGACTCGACATATATAACGTGCATCGACGCCCTCTATAAGGCGGATCTTTAGAGGCTTTAGGCTCGAACTCATGACGCGCCAGCCAAGAGTCCTTGACCATAGCCACTAGCCTACCGCGGCCTCAGGAGAAAAAAAACAAGTCAAATAATTACTTACAAGGAGAGGGCACGACTAAGGAAATTCATTTGGGATCGAGACTTGGTATAATAGTAGTACTCTTTTAGAGTGTTCACTCCCCAATGTAACTCCGTCGAATGGCCAGTCAATTCGGAGAAATCAGCCTTCGAAATTCATGCTTAGCTTTTATACAATTAAATTTTAATTTTCCTCAACGAATTCGTAGCTTGATTGGTAAATCGTCTGCTTTCTATGCTGTAGGTTAGGGTTCGATTCCACGCGATCAACTTTTTTTTTCTTCAATTCATTTAATTATTTTTTTAAATTAAATAAATTTATTTATGAAAGGTTTATTAAATATTAAATGATACTTTTTGTAATTATTTTGTATTTTATAAAATAAAAAAATTACTTTGATTATATAAATAATTTTATTAAATTTTATAAATATATTTTATATTAATAAATAATATTTATAATGTGAAATAGAATATACTATAAATAAAATATTATATATAATATAAAATAATTTATAAAATATATTATTATTATTAAATTAATTATTTTATAATTAATATAATAAAAAAATATGTCTTTTTTATATGTTATTAAATTAATTATTTTACAATTTTATAAAATGTTTAATAAGTCATTTTCAAATAAATTTATTTAATTTCAAAAAGTTTATTTAAATAATTTTAATATATTTATTTAAATAATTTCTGTAATAAATTAATAATAATTTCTATAATAAATTAATAAAAAAATTCAATAATAAATCATAATTTTAATAATAAACAATAATTTTAATATAATAAATTAATAATTTTAATAATAAAGTAATAATTTTAATAATAAAGTAATAATAATTTAAATAATAAATTAATAATATTTCTTATTAATACTGATGCTTATTAATAATTAATTAGTTGTAATACATAGTTATTAATGAACTATAATAAATAGTAATTAATTAGTATAAACAGTAATTAATTAATTTTAATAATTAATGTACTAATTTTAATTATTTATAATTTTTATTAATAATTATTTTTTATATTCTTATTTAATAACTTTTTTTAATATTTTTAATTAATAATAATTTTAAATATTTTTAATTAATAATAATTTTTAATAATTTTACTAGTAAAAAATTTAAGTTATATATTTAAAAAAAATTTTATTTTATAAAATACAAAAAATATCATTTAATATTTAATAAACCTTTCATAAATAAATTTATTTAATTTAAAAAAATAATTAAATGAATTGAAGAAAAAAAAAGTTGATCGCGTGGAATCGAACCCTAACCTCCAGCATAGAAAGCAGACGATTTACCAATCAAGCTACGAACTCGTTGCGGATAATTAAAATTTAATCGTATAAAAGCTAAGCATGAATTTCGAAGGCTGATTTCTCCGAATTGACTGGCCATTCGACGGAGTTACATTGAGGGGTGAACACCCTAAAAGAGTACTACTATTACACCAAGTCTCGATGCCAAATGAATTTCCTTAGTCGTGCCCTCCCCTTGTTAGATTAAAATGGAGCTTCACTGCGATATTTCTTATGGTTTTTATAAATTCATTCTGAATAATTTGTTTCTATTCTGTTGACTTTACTTCAAGCGATCCCTTCATTTCCTGTATTTTAATATGTTACGTATTGTTCTAATTTTCTTCAAAAAGCTTAAAAGTTCAGGATTCCTTTTCTTTAATTTTGGGTGGTTTTAAAACGTAATTCTTGAAATAATTTCATGATTATTTACTACCACAGCGGAAAACATACAGTGACTCGCAAAGATTCTACACTGGTCAACTACAGGTTTTAAAACAATAGCATAAGCATTTAAAATTTCTGAGTTCCAACAAATCAATGCTTTGTATATATACATATACAAGAATTTTCGTCTTTTTTAATTAAAAAAAATATAATCGTGAGAATTTACGCAGAAATTGATTAAAAAACTTGTTTATATAAAAAAAAAAGGGAATTTTACATATTATTTTGAAAAAATAATTTTAGTTAATAAAATTGAAAAATATATCGAGTCACAGTTTCATTCATCACAGTATTAAAAAAAAAAAATCAGAATATACTTACAAAAAATATTGTTGCGTTTTATAATAAATTACATACACTCGCTTGCCACACAAATAATTTTTTTAGACTCACTCCTAAAAATGTGCTCATCACTATACCACAACATACGAGAAGATGCAAGTTTAAATAAATGAATGGGTTCGTCAACACTTTTTTTTACATATTAGTTTTTATAGCAGGTTTAAAAGAATAAATGTTTCTTTTTAAAAATAAATAAAATAAAACAAAATTCTTCCGAAAACTTTTTCAGTATTATGATGTACTGATATTCAATTTGCGCGAGAAAAAAATTAATAAAACAATAAAACCTAACAGCGAATTACAGAATTCAATTTTCTGTAAAAAGTTAAACTGTTGAATTAAAAAAAAAATGGTACACGAGTGCGTTCGGTAGTGTGCTAATTTTTAAAATAAAAAATAACTTTACTCTCTAAGACAGATAAAAGAAAAGTTCCAATAAAGAATATTCTTTTATTAAATACTGAATACTTTTCAAAGGCATTATAAATTCAATAAACCACTCAGACTTTCCAGTGAAAACTGCCATAACTGTTCTAAAATCCCAGATAAGATAATAGCAGAGAAAGAAAAAAAAAAGAATCAATTAGATTTCACATTATCTTCCAATAAATTTAATTGAAAATTGAGATGTAAATGTTTCAGAGCTTTCAAAACCCACTAAAATAAAAACCACACAAAAAGGGTAAAAAAATGCTTTTGAATGGAAAATAGAACCCTAGTACCCCCTTTCGATAGTTCCATCAAAAGTAGACTCAATTAATAAATCCAACATGAAACGACTATGGAAAATGAAATTCTTTTTTTTTACAAAAAAAACTGGCTGAAACACATTTTAATCATATTCTCTACCAAAAGCTCTCGACAATTTATTCCTAAAAATCTTTCCAAGTGAACACAAACTCAATCCATTTCCATCCACAAAGATTGAGAAGATGGCAAAAAGTAGTAGGAGGAGGAAAGAAGTAAGAAAAATAAAAAGAGAGGAAAACCACCTTTTTTTTTGGAATTTAATTTAGAATTCATTAGGCAAGTGGAGCAGACATCTCTCAACAACAGTAAAATCGGATTGCATTTAGACAGGGCTGAAAAGAGTGAGAGAGAGAGACATAGAAATAAATTTAATCTAATTGAACGGAGTATCGCTTAAAATCCATTCAATCCTCTTGCTACATTTCTTTGCTTTTGAAATAGTCGAGATTCAATTTCCCATTTAACATTACGAAACGCGAAGGGGCTGGAAATGGGGAACGGCAGAATGCCAGAGAGGGCGGATGTACAAATTCCCAAAGCGCATAGTGAAGATTTCTTAGAATACAACTCTCGTGAATTTCCTTCGACCTGTATAAGATGAAGCAAGACGAGGCCTCACCTCGATAACCGTTTTCATTCCATTACAGAGAGAAACTGAGAAAAATATAATTAAGGTAATGTATAATAAAATAGTAAAAATTATTAAATTCTTGTTTTATTTTTATACGTACGAGGGGTGATTGACAAGTAAGGTCTCCAATAGTATAAAATGTTTTCGACAAGGTAAAATAATAACGGAGGTATCAGAATGAAAGAAATTTATTACTCTTATATATATTGTAAATTCATTTCTCGCCTTTCTCATTTTCTCTCGACATTTCTCATTTATCTCCACCAACAGCTACATTTCTTCAATCACTATCCATTTCTTCAGTCAGTCCATGAAGAAAGATTCTGGTTGGCTGCGTATCCATTTGCGTACGGCTGCTTGAGCTTCGGCATCCGTTGAAAAACGTTGACCTTTCAACGTCCCCTTCAATTTCGGGAACAACCAAAAATCCGATGGTGCTAAGAAGCTTTTGGAACCACTGTGAATTTCAATTTTCCTATGACGTCTTGTGTCTGTGCCCTGCAATCTGTCTTGCACTGCCGTGATGTGATGCAAAAGAAAGACGTTTCTTTCCGGTCTGATTCTGAGGATGCGTTGCTTGATTGATCATAATGTTGCACAGTACCTGTCGGAATTCACCGTCAATCCTTTAGCCAGAAATTCTGTGTAGAGCCCACCATTTGCATCCCAAAAAAATGGTGTGAGCATGACTTTTTTTTAAAAAAAAAAATTTCTTGACACTCGAAGAACCAGGATGACGATATTACATGGATTGCATCGTGTTTTCTGGGCCATAATGATGAATCTAGGATGCCAAAGTTCAGGCAGCCGTGCGCAAATGGATACGCAGCTAGCTAGTCAGAATCTTTCTTCAAGTGAAGAAATGGATAGAACGATTGAAGAAATGTGTAGCTGTTAGTGGGGACTATGTTGAGAAATGAGTTTAAAATAAGTAAGAGTAACAAATGTCCTTCATTCTGATACTTCTGTTATTGTTTTTCCTTGACAGAAACTTATTTTATATTACTGAAGACCTTACTTATCAATCACCACCAGTATAAGAAATTTTAAGTTTGATATCTTTAACACCATGAAAAACCAACTTAACATTGTAATGTGACACCCAACTAAATCTAAACTTTATTCCACGCTTACCTAAATGAGAAAATGGAATAGTCGGAAATCACGTGTCACGAGTGGAGCTAAAGCTCTTCTTATGATGGTCCATCTGGAGCTATCCAAATTATTTTTCTTCGAGCATTAAAATTATATGGGGAATTCACTAAAATATTAATTTTCTAGCTTTACAATAATATGTATATATTACTTTACTGTACATATATTTCATTAAATAAAAAAGAATTTTTAAAAGCTTCCAAGACTGTCTACGCTAAATAGCATATATACTCGACAAATTTTTCTGGATTAAAAATTTACCGACATAAAATACAATTTTTCCTCGAATTACGGATACTAAAAACAATAAAAGAAAAAAAAATATTTATATTGACATTGGCAATAAATGCACGGAACCAATACATTAAGTGCATACGAAATTGAGATCTTGTATGTTCCATCTCCTTTATAGTGTAATGCTAAACCGATATCTAAATTTTTCGGTTAAAATAAAAAAATAGGAGCATTTAAAATTTTTAAATTTCGTAGCATGAAAGAAAAAAAAAGAAGAAAAGAAATATTTGCAATATTCACAATTTATTTTGATATCGGAATATTTTTCCAATCTGAAAATATATTCCGAGATTAGATTCTGCTCTGAGGCAAAAACAGCTAATAGAAAAAGATCGGTGGGGGAAAAAAAAAAAAACGAGAAAAAAACATTATATATTTTTTTTTTTTAAGTATAAATAAACACTCTTCAATATAGTATTAATATGTTTCCATTCTCCTAGGCATGAATTATTAATAGAAAATTTTCAAATTACGAAAAGCTGTCTTACGTAAAATCCTAAGCAATTTAAAATTTATTACGAAGAAATTGCTCGCTCTTAGAATGCTAATGCTTAGAATGCTCCTTTTATGCTAATATGCTTTTCACAAATCAATTTCTAGAGGATTTCAATATTTAAAGGAACAAGCACTTTGAAAAGTTATTACAATATCAAAGAAATTATTAACATAAAAAAGGGGGGGAGAGGGAGTATACAGAATCAAATTTTGAAAGGAAAAAAAAAATTACAAATTACATTCCGGAATTGCTTTAGATGCGCTATTTCTCTGGAGTTATAACAAATGAAACCCAATTTATTGAAATAATTAATGATATTAAAGGAAATGAAATATATTTTATTAATAAAAAAAACTTAGCCAGCATGGATTTTTTTTTCAAAAAATCACGACATATCAGTACAATGAATGTTTTTGATGTTCTGTTCTTACTTAAAACAACGCACAATTTAAATTTACTTGGATACGACTGTAAATTGCCTCACTGGTTATCAACAATCAAAATTTCGTAAAAAATTAAAATTGTTAGCATGTTAGTCATATTTTGAAACAAAATTATTTATTCAAACATCCACTCAGTGGCCTACACAGATCTCTCTTAGAGGTGGAGGAAGGATTACATTTCAAAAACCACGCAAACAAAAGCATTGAAAGGTAATCACTGAGGTAAAAATTAAAAATATGTTGGTCTACGGGAGGGGGAGTTGATCCCCTCCCCATATACGAGTCACTGTTTCCACTTAAAAATAAGAGGGAAAACAAAAATTAGCAATAATTTTCAGATAATATTCCTCAAAAGCACACTGGTGGAGAAAATTTCATCTTTCAACACCATATCTGCATGTAAAGACAAAACAAAGAGAAAACAGTTTTCCTTTTCATTTTTTAAAAATGATTAATACATTTTTCAAAAAATGTCAAACAATATTTAATGTCTTATTTTTCCACCAAGGGGGACTATTGTTTGTCACTGAATAAAAAGTATCACCTGACCACTTTTCAAAACTGAAGCATAATTAAATTCGCCACTGGTAAAATCAGAGACGCGTCCTTCTTTCTGCATTCTTTCAATTTCATACAGACGGCTCATTCCCAACATTAAAATGTAGAAGAAGGACCCTGAGAGCGATTTAATACTTTGTTTCAAACATAATCTTCATTGCTGAAATATGGTAATCGCTAATCGCGCCAGAAAAGTTAAAAGACTCCATCTCGCAATCTCACCGGCAATTAGAATTCACGACGACGACATAATAAATAGTCATAATGTGAAACTATTGCTATGAAGAGCATCGTAAAAATAAGGAGTCTTTCATGAACAGCATGTTTAATTAAAGAGAAGAATATCAAAGCCATGAGTCATCCGAAGAATTTTAATACAAAAATACTTGCACGCACCAGATTTCCAAGTGAAAAGAATGTTGCATAAAAATACAGGAGAAGGGGAACATTTAAGAAAAAAATTTCTATGGAAATTATTCCAAAAATAAAATGTATTTACTAAGAAAATATACAATAAAAAAAGTAAGCATAAGCATAATAAATTATCCTATATAACCGAGAAAGGAAAAGTTATATTATATATACATTATATATATGTATATAATAACTTTTCCTTTCAAATAAATAATATAACTTTTCCTTTAGTCAATTGATCGAAATGGAAAACTATTATGCTTTCTAAAGCTGTCACCGACTTAGGGCGGTGAAGTAGGGTTAAGCTTGCTTGATGGAATCCTGACCTTTCCCTTCAGCAAAAAATTTATACTTATTATAGAGCATAAAAAAATGCGGAAAATACACCAAGATTGAAAAATTTAAGCCTGACTATTGCACGGTGTTATATAATTTTGAATTTTATGATGCTTTTATTATATATATCAAAGACTCAAATTTTGCCCCAGATAATGGGTTACTATGTATTATGATTATGTCTTTGTTGTAAGGTTACTATATTGGTGACCTCGACCAATAATTTTCGTCGAGACAGCTATCCCATTAAAAAATTTCAAGTGAAAAAAATAGTTTGGTTCTAAAATATGCAAATACGAAAACCAAATGACGGAGAAGCGGTCATCGACATAAACATGGCAGCCTCGAAAAATCGTCGTAACATTTTAATACTTTGATGGTATTTCAATTCTTTCTTGAATTACTGACTATCACAAAAGAACTATCAATACATCAATAGATTCTAAGAGAAATTAAAATTATACTGCAGTAAAATATTTCTGTAAAAGAAGTTCATTAGTGGTGAAAGCAGGTGTTTGAAAAGTGGTCAGGTGCCATTTATTGGTAGCTTAAACAACAACCCCTCAATGGCTGATAAAAATCACAAAAACGGCGAAATAAATTTAATTTTGAATATTTTGATTTATACGGTGGCAGTGCGTGGGTGAGTATAATTAATTAAATTACTGCAGGAAGAGTAAAATAAACTTCAGCGAATCCATGTAAGAGTAAATGGCTATAAATTGTAAGGAATTATTCGAAAGAATTGCTTAGAAAAAAGAGATTAATGTTATAATAAGTATTATATGTACTATTTTGTGTCACAATATTGAATTAACATGTATTATATTGTATATACTGCATTAGTTTCGAAACTTTTGACTCTTATATTAACAGTTTTTACCTTTTTTTAATAAATATTTTTATTTATTTATGATCATAAAGGTGGATTGTCATGAATCGAAAATGAAAGTGTTTTACTATATAAGAGTTTCC
Source organism: Trichonephila inaurata madagascariensis (assembly GCA_019973955.1). Taxonomy (NCBI): domain Eukaryota; kingdom Metazoa; phylum Arthropoda; class Arachnida; order Araneae; family Nephilidae; genus Trichonephila; species Trichonephila inaurata. The sequence goes on along the minus strand of BMAV01022129.1, from coordinate 535,004 downwards.
TTTCTCAATAAAATAGGAACATAATTTAAGAATATTTTCTTCACAAATATAATAAATTACGAATATTTTCCTTTCAAAATTCAACATATTTGATTTTTGTACAACTACCTCGTCATCAGGGCCGGATTTAGACTTAATAAGGCCCTAAGTCATTTAACATATGGGTCCCTTAGTAAGTCCAGATATACTATTCAGTGCCAAATATGATTTTTAAATACCTACAGGGTTACACTGAATTCGGAAATAATAAAGTATATTTCAGTAGACTGACTATAGCTCACTCGGACAATTGGGGGGGGGGCTACCAATAAAGTGGGGGCTCTAAGCTATAGCTTGTGTAGCCAAATCCTGCACTGCTCGTCATCAAACAAAAATCTTCGAAAATCATCTTTTTTTAAAGGCAGAACTGGAATAATTTTCATTAACACATACTTATAAGGCACTTATTCGGTGATTTATAAAAACAAATCAATATATATACATAGAGAGTAAGTGATCATATTTATAACCTTCGAACCAATCTCTCTCTCTCTCAACTGTTCTATTCAAACAATGCAGAACTTTTCGGATCTAACACCTTGCAGAAAAGCAAAATAATAATCAATAAATCCAAAAGTAAACATGAAGAGGCGTCAAATCGTTTGCTGCGACATCTTTGTGAACATTCCGCTCAACACCGATAAAAAAAGACCCCCCAAAGAACAAAACAAAAACACCACTAAACACACACAGACACATAAAATCAAATAAACTATGTAACTACATCCACCGACAGCATCAGAAAATAACTACGTCTGATAGAAGAAGGAAAAAATAAATAAACAAAGATAAAGACATGGGGGGGGGCAGTTGCTAATATAACTTTTCACGCCAGATGCTCAACTCAGTTCAGTTCATTAACGCAAACCCGCTGAAAAACATACCGCCCGTTTTGGTTTAAAAATAAACCGCGTTTTTGCCGATGATAAGTCTCGCTGCCTCATTAAAGACTGGAGAAGAGATGTTAGAGGGGAGGGGGTAGAAAATTTTCGCGACCACGGCATGAGGAAGGCATCTGAAAAACATGCTTACGGGAGCACATCTTCTGTGGCCATTTTTTACGGGTTTAAAACCTCCGCACACACACTGTGTGACAGATAACCGATGTTACGTGCCTACCACAGGAGAACGAACGGAATACCAAATGGCAGAGATGCTTAATGGCGCGCCACTTGGACAGGGGCAAAAGAAAAAAAAAAAAAAAATTAGAAGAGGAGAAAGAACAAGAGATAGTATCAAAAGAGGCATTAAAAGTAGCTTATTTCCTCCCGAGAGGTAAAAGATGTTTGAATTGAAAGAAAGCTATGCGTCGCGACTGATGGTATTTCAAAGAGGGGATTTTAGCAATTCAACAGATAAAAACAAAGGACATTGCTTGTCAAGTACTGTTTGCAAATCTTTTAAGAAACTAAACTCATCTGGAGGTAAAAACTTGAATCAACATCTTATCGGGTTAGAGAAGAAGTGTAGTTAAGGTTTTTTTTAGTGTAAAATCTTTCTATAGTAAAAATAGGCTTTAATCGGCCAAATATCTTCCATTCTGTTCGATTACCAGTTGCCATTTTTCTGTCAATTTCATGAATCTGAGCTCAAAATTTCTGGTTCTTATCCGCAAAAAAATTCAACCAAGTGCGGTTTGAAGTCATCATTATTACTGAAATTTTTACCATTTAAAAAGTTTCGTTAACTTCTCGTAACTTCGATATAAATGGTAATCCGATGGTGCAAGGTTGAGAATGAAAAATGGACATCCACAATAACGTTAATCGAAAAAGATCATGGTCCAAGCTTGATGCATCTTTAACAACCTTTAGCAAGGCGTACGAATTATTCGAACTTTGTTGGGAAATGATATCGTAACCTTCATACGGCCCCCCCCCCCCGACCTTGCACCATCCAATTGTAATTTTTTTTTGAATTTTACAAAACTTTTTAAAAGTTAAAAATTTTAATAACGATGACCTCAAATCACATTTGGTCGAGGTTTTTATTTTTCTGGACGACAAACTTAATGAGAGTGGATTTATGAAGTTAACCAGAAAAATGGCAACAGGTATTTGACAAGACTTTGAAAGATTAAAAGTTTATGTTTTTTGTGTGGAAAAATTTCATACTAAGAAACTGAAATTACTTTCTTGCCAACCATAATTTGTTATATACTAACAGTTGGAAACAGTGTACAAAGGCTTAACAAAAGCATACTAGAACATATCCTATGACCAGTTATGTTGCATGCTCCTTTATAAAATAAAACGCAATTTAAAAGTTTAATGCGAATTTCTAGGAAAACATCAAAAATTGCAATTAAAATATGAAATAATGAATAGAAGTAACACTTAAAGTTTTCAAAATGCATATCGCTATCATCTGACTTTTCTGCACCATATAAATAACATAGTCAACTGATTATAATGAGTGTGATAATGAAAAAGGTCATGGCAATTTTTCCATTCGTTACGCAAATTGCCTCCTTATTTATAATACGGTATGATAAATTTCCTAATTAATGTATTTGTACGATAGTTCAAGACTCCCAGTTAGTCTGAGAGCTATGTCAAACGAATTAATTGGTCTAAGCAAAAAATTGTACCAAGGAACAGCGTTGGATGCGGTAAACTCCTAGCTGGGCTTAATGAAATCTCCTTTAGTGTAACTATTATGTATTAGTTTGTTAGATTACACAAAGATAACACATATCTCGTTAACAAAAACGATGAGCAAAGAACATGGACGGTTTTCATAGAGACCACACTTTTTCCTCACCTGGCCCCTACTAAAGTTGTGGTCTCTAGAGGGCGCTTCTGCTGCTTGGTATAATAATTACAACAAAAGCGGTAACAGTGTGATTTAAAATCAATGCCCAAAAGTTGCTAAGTTACACTCCGATTAATAAAATAATAACAAAAACGGAAACTTGTAATATTTATGCAATTCTTAACTGGACTCAGTGGCGCAATAGCACAAGGCCTACTGTGTTCACCTCAGCTTTCATGATCTTGGGCACTGAGGAGCATGAGCAGAAGTTCCGATCAGGTGGTTAGTCTGACTGCAAAATCCCCAGAGTTTTTGTTCACAAGCAAGCTTGGTACTCTTTTATAGACCCACTGAAAGGTTGAATTTTAACCTTGCCCAGTCCGCGGTTTAACTCCGGACCTGTGGCGTGGAAGTGCAATACGCTACCCCTTATGCAATTCTAGAATATTATTATTTATAAACAAGATTGAATAGTACAAGTTTCGGTTAGAATAATGGGATATTGACTTTAACAGACATGTTTAAATATGATAATTATTTAGATTTTTAATAAATATTTAAAATTTTTACTGTAATATTTATCCACAATTCTGGAATATTACTTAAGAACTTGAAAGAATAGTAAAAAATTCGATTAGAATAATGGATTACTGGCTATAACGTTTAAACTAAAAATGCATCCCCCCTCCAACGATAACTTTAAAATACAACTCGAATTATTAATCATTTTCTGCCATTAAAATTAGAAAACATTAAAAGACTTCCACAACCGATTTTCCTCAGATTGCAAAGAAAAACAAGAAAAAACAATTTAACTTCTCCAAAAGCTAATTAAATTAAATGTCATTTCGACTCCATACGAAATCAATCAATTATAGTCGCTCGAGGAAAAATTGTGCATTATTCACGATCTTTTAACTGATATAAAGCTCAATTTAGACCGCAGTAAAAAAAAATAATAAATCAAAGAACAAGTTCCTAATTAAGAGATAGACATATTAATAATGCATTTCAATAAACATAACATAAGTGGAAAATAATGTCTTATCACAATAATATAATTCTAGAAATAAAAAGAAAAAAATCAAACTAGTTTAAAAGAAGCAAAACATGTCATTCTTATAAATGAACGATCAATTTAATAGAAACAAAATAAAAGCGCTATTATAGCACAAAATGAAATAATTGCAAAATCTATAATGAAAATGAAAAGAGAGAGAGGAAGCAAATGCACGCGATGAGCGCTATTAAAAAAAATATCTTTCACAAGCGATATACTGGGTGAGCCAAAAGTTCGTTATAATTTAAAAATTCAGAAAAAACATGAAGAAATAATGAAAAAGAAGAGCAGTTTAGAAGAAAGGGCTCACAAGGAAGTAGGATTTTTTTTAGCAGCAGGAATATTTTTAGTCATGCCCGCATTAAATCAAAGAGGCGTGTTATCTGTGTGGCGGTGGTATCTATATAAGCCAGTAATAGTCTCCATGCTACGATGATCATTCTAGTATGGTGGCTAAGATACTCGGTTTCAGAACAAAATGTACTGAGTTCTAATCTTCCTTCATTGATGACCCTGACCGTACAAAGGAACCGCAACCTTCTCGCGCAGCAGTCGTAGCGCCACCTACCCACTGCAAATGCGACCAGGCCGTCGCACAACCCACACGCTCACCCCATAACTATGGTATCGTTCGTTCGCCTATTCGCCGAATCACTGGCAGGGGAGTGTGTGGCGGTGGCATCTCTATAAGCCAAGGCTCCAAGCAACGATGATCATTTTGGTATGGTGGCTAAGATACTCGGTTTCGGAAGAGAAGGTACTGAGTTCTCCTCTTCCTGCATCTGTAATGACTTTCCCGCAGAATGGCACACCTCCATACTACGAGTATGCCAATCCAGTAAAATGATTCCTATTGACAACCTTTGGTGAGCACAGAGTGATGGGTCGAGGTTGCAAGATTGCATGGCTACCATATTCAGCCAATCTCATTCCGATCGCTTTCTCGTTGTGGGGCTCTTTGAAATCCCTTGTGTACCCTTTATCCCCGTCAGCATTGGCCGAACTCGAAAGATTCTATCTATCGTAAGGTTTTTGCAATTCATTCCCTTGTGTTGCATTTAGTTGTAACGGATGTTGTGACCGGCTTTAGTTGTGTCGGATAATGTTCTGGAGGTCATGCTGAACGATTGTTATTGTAAGAATAAATGAATGAATGGAAAGTACTGTTGTCCTGTACATTGGGTTTAGAACTGTCAGCGACCTCTACCGGTGATATTTTTAACTATTAATAAAAAAAATCCGACATTCTTGTGAGGCCTTTCTTGCAAACCGCTCTTCTTTATTCTCATTTCTTCCTTTTTTATGAAATATTAAGTTTAAACGAATTTTTAGCTCATTACAACGAAATCAATTAACTTTTATTCAGGCTTCAATTAGGCGCGCTGTTTTAAATATTCCAATATAACAAGAGTGAACAGGTGAAACAGAGTGGAAAATGAGGGCTAAACATCATTTCTTCGTCCATTTGCTCACTTTTTTAATGGGGGTAATTCTAACACAAAAGAGCAATTTATAACGTATGCATCAAATAACCGAAACGTACAGACACATGGGAAAAAAAATGGAATGACTTCAAAATCACATATACGGTTAAAAACACACACAATCTACATTTAAAACAAAAACATTCATAAGAAAAATAATTCGATACAACCCAATAACGTTTCTTAAAAAAAACAGATATACTTTTAAAAAAAAAACTTGCTGAAGAAGAAACATATCATAGTTAGGAGTTCACTGAATCGTATTAGATAATTCAAACGAAACGTAAACCAACATTCCAGTACATTTCTCTTCCTGAAATCCCCCAAATCACTTCCATGTTTCACACGTTCCTTCCTCTCCCTCCTGTCTCATCTCGCCCAATACAATACCAGGGTTGTTTTCGATCTCTGTTGTAGTTTTCCGAACAGACAACCTTATGAAAATAATGTTTAGTAGAGTAAAAAAGGTTTTAATTCTAAAACATGTTCACGTCTTGGCAACCCTCTCCACCCCCATCGCACAAGAAAACTATCGAAATAAAAATGAGCATTCTTTTCTTTCGCAGCATCTTATAAAATATAAATACACAAACACAATTTCTTTTTTAAAAATTTTTTATTGCTATAAAAGCAACCTAAAAAATTTCCTTTTAATGTATCTGAAATAAGGATTTAAATGGGTATAGTTGCGAAAAACGCAAATATATATTAATAGGCTCAATATAACTGCTTATTAGTGTGTATGATCATTAATTCGTTAAACTGTTATATTTATAACTCAATTCTAAACAATACAGCAGCAAGGCAGTGCAGGTAAAATAAAAGAGTATGTTTGTATTTTACTACAAGTCCTCGTGTAGCTGAACAGTGCGACGTTAATATATTCATTCACTCGCAAAAAATATTTGAATACTCCCCCCTCCCTTCTGAAACAACACCACAAAGACACACAAGGGTTTTTGCACACTGGCGTACACAAGGGCGAGTTTAGGGAAATCAAACTCCTCCCACAGACCAAGAGATTTTTAATTTTTGGAATTAGGATTACTTCTCGGAGCTTTCATCTACATTTTTAAAAAAATATATAACCCATCCCATAAAAACAGTCCTTGCACGCCGATGGTACTGCATTAATTGCCATTTTCCTCTTTCAATGACCACAAGACAATACAATGCACGTACATGTCTCCAGAACCTCATCCATTTCAATTTCGTCGGGGTCCCATCTATCCCGTTCGGATCTCTGCATAGGCGTTACGCTCAGAGCGCAAACGACAGGAAGACAGTCCTTTTAATGGCACACAGTGCTATTACTTCCTCTCTCCCACCAAGAAGGGCAAGGCAACGACCATCTGTCAAAACACGCCCACCGAAGTGTCACTCGAAAAATCCGGGGGCTTTTCCAGCAGAGCATCGAACATGTGGTGGCCATCAAGCCTCCCCTTGTGCAACGCAAACACGGGATATCTCATTAGGATGTTCCCCATCCGGGTTTCGATATCATTCCCCGCAGAATTTTAATGGCGAAGCTGATATCGAAAAAAGATCCTGCCTACGCTGGTGACACGGAATAGGAGACACGTGAGGAAAGAAAGAAGAAATGATTTTTACGAAAAGGTAGCGTGAGAAAACGAGAAGTGCCAGGAATTTAATACCTCCGACTCGAGTTTCGTACTTTGGAGTGGCGATTAGGATTGTACTCAACATATCACATCATTAGAGGAAGGTTGGCGATTAAGTTTCCAATTAAAACTGATGCGAAATAAGGATATCAAAAGACTGCCTTTAATTGGAGAGGCATGGTTCGTTCGGAGACGGGAAATGTAATGCAACGAATTTAAAAATCTTACGATAAAAGTCGACATATTAAGAGACTGTTTGGAGAAGATTTGTACAATTTCTATGTTGGGTAGACTAGTATCGTGTAGCATTTGGATTCATTGGAAGTTCTAGAACCTTGTGATATTTTGCAAGAAATTTAATTTTAAACATTAAGCTTTTAGGTTATAGGGACCATGAATTGGCGACTATTTTAAACAGTTGTCGCCAATATGGACATTGGCGATATTTTTCTCAATACGATTATATAATTCACTATAAAAATATAATAAATTATTAAATTATAATGGAATTTCCACAATTTTCCTTATTTATAAACGTGATCAATTGATACAAACTGGAATTTGGCGCATGCTTAATGATCCATATAACTAATAAGTTAAAAGTAAAAAACAAAATGAAGCTCAATTCAAAACACTTAACTTTATTCTGATTGAAGATAGTTGAAAAAATGGCGCCACCTACTTATAATTCCAACAAATGGTACTTCCACGATTTTTAAAAACATTAGTAACGGTATAAGCTTTAATTTAAAGTTTTCTACGTGTTGCCATGAAAGGCTTCGCTGTCCCTACAACCACCAAGCACCTAAAAAATGTAGAAATGAAAACTTGGCATGAGATTTACTTTTATCAAATGAGAAAACTTACGAGAGAGCGAGAGTTACATTAACATCCAGCGCTATTGGCGACAGGCCTCGTTATATATTGAGCCTCGATCAAGTGTCAATCTGAGCTGGCAACCTCCCCTTCAAACTACCACATCATGCCGACGGGGAGATTTTGATCCTTGACATATTTAACGAGCATCAGCTCGTTCTACATGGCGGGTCTTCAGTATGAAAACATTAAATTTTTTCATTAATCTTAGTGTAAAACAACAACCGTGTCTATTCCATTTTTTTGGCACATTCGTTATAGAAACTAACAGAATAAAATTAAAAATCTCCTTTAAAAAGGGGTTTCAACACTAAAAATCATGTACATTTATTATTAGAAACGTATCTTTATATACAATGTAAAAAAAAAAACTTACATATTTGTGTTAACTGAAGAGTTTCCCGAGTTTCATTTTTAGTTCCTTTTAGCAAATCTGTAACTAAGCCTTTTCACACGAATGATCAGCGGTACAATGTTACAGAATGCATTACCAGCATATAAAAGCTTTCAAGCAACATTCGAAACAAGATATTAAATAGAAAAAACGGCAAAACGAACAAAAAAATTTATCTTGAGAGAGACGCTGTCACAAAATCCCAAAAATTTTATCAAGACATCTCTCCGAGTTTTCCAGTCGGCGCGCGAAAAATCTTTACTCAAGATGTCAAGGGACAAGGTTCGTCGGAGTGTCAGCACAGCCATTTAACTGTCAGCGCTAGTCTCGCGGGTGATGGACAACACATGAGGCGCACACCCACGTTCCCGCTGACCAACGACCTTCTCTGGGGTGGCTCCGGGGGAATTGATGGCTTGTTTTTCGTCTCAGTCTGGTCAGCTTTAGTGGCGAGATAAAGTATGTGCATTTGGTGACTAAAAAGGATCTTAAGATAATGGCGTTCGGTAGGCTTAAAAAGAGACTGGTTTAATTCGAGTAGCAAAAACATTATCAGCAAAATGGTAATGGATATAACTTATTACACAGACAAACGATTTTCGGGGTTTTTCCTGAATACAGCCATCACAGTATATCAAGTTCAATGGCGTGTTAAATGGATGTCGTTACAATGTTTCAGTAAATCACTTCTTTTCTTTTTGTTTATTTAAATCACTTCAGAGGAAACAATAAAAGTAGTTCGTGAGCATTATACTGAACATTAAAAAAAAAAACCACGTTAGGGTTATTCTCAAGTATTCGATGTCGAAGATGATTGGCGAAAGAAAGATTCAAGGTCAACAAAGAGGAATCTATTTGGAACACTTTTCCCGAATAATAGTCCTTCTGATGAATTATAGTGATGTTAAGGTTATATCAATACACACAAAGCATGACTTTAAAGCTACGGTTATCAATGAGTTGAATGCTCCTAGCCAAAAGCGTGTAACTGCCGACATGCAATTTAATTTTCCTTTTTACCAAGACATCTAAAATTTTCGAGAATTTTACATAAATACTTTAGTAAATATACGGTGTGTTGTTACGGTTTAAAATTACCAACTCATCTGAAAGCTCGTTCCAGGTTAACAAAAAGCGTCCTTCTCCTTTATCGAGACACCACACATACTTGGGCTTGATATGAGTTATTTAAGTGTTCATCATCACATACATCATACACATTCATCATCACACACGTGTTAACGTATAATTTACATCAATGGTCTGCAGAACCCCGGTGGTCCACAGCGCCTTTTTAGGGGGTCCGCAAAGGTCTGTCCTTTATTGTTAAGATTTCCCTCTTTTACATACTCTGAAAATTGAAAAATGAGCTATTCTAGATTAGATTACTTAATTGCTTCACTTAACTGATAACTTTAACTTTTTTTTCTTTTCCCCTAATTGGCTGCAAATTGGCAATGAAGCCTTCACAGACACCACAAGTCCCCAAATGTGAAAATGATTTCACGATGGTGTCGTCATCTAGTGGCAGCTCTTGCAACCAAATTTTGACGCTCGAATTCATATTAATTCGAGTTTGTTCGATGCTAAATACTGCAATGATTTAATTTTCATGAGAGTCCAATGAAAAAACTCTACAACGACATACATATTTCCATCAATATTATTAATGGATTGTTTTTTAATGTGTGTAAATACCATAACTGCAACGTAATATTTTCAAATAAATAGTTGAAACACAGCAGAATAGCAGAAACAACCTTAGGATTAGTGAAGAGCCTTCAGGAAGAGATGTTGAAAATCTTGGGGGGTCCGCATTGTCAGGCTGATACATAAAGTTTAAGAACCACTCATCTACATAATAAATTCGCACAAGAATTTGAAACTAATAAAAAAAACTAGTAATATTTTAACATAAACTTGCTTATAGAAAACAATCCATACTTTCTGAAAAACAAGCAAAGATTTTACATGAAATATAAATAGAATTTAAATTTATGTCAAAACATTTTTAAGATAAAAAAGCGCATATATCTACTAGATTAAAACATTCTAAGAAAAGATTCGCTGGAAGGGTTGACACATTTCAACGCGTTAACTTCCGAGGGCAGTCCCTTCCAAGAAACGGAAAATGAATTATTTGCATGACAAAAACTAAAAAAATTTCGACACCGACTGATGGTCTCTTTCTTTTATTGAAAGATTCGTAAAACGTGACCAAATTAAAACATTTGTATCGTTTTTGGCATTATTCTAAAGGGATTATTCAGAGAAAGATCCTGAACGTGAATACAGATTTATTACAACTCTTGATTTCTTTCAAAAAGAAAAGAAAGAGCCAGACATGTTCGAAGTCGGTTTAACCGTCGGCACCCCACGACGCTCCATTAAGCGGGTCATTAGCAAAATTGTAATCGAAGCATAAAAAGTTGCCCTCACTGCAAACCGCGAACACTTTTGTGAGTAGGCCCGCTGCTGGAATCCCACTTTCCTGATGCGTTTTGTGCAGTTGCCAAATGAGGCAGCACAATCGCTCTATGGTCAGGAGGTGAAAGAAGTTCTTTTATTATTATTACCTCTCGCTCTGTTTTCTCTTTCTATTCCAATAGATTGTAATGATCACTCGATAGAGCGAAAGTGTTGGCGTTTCCGATCGTGCGGATTTGGGAAGATTTTCTTTAGGGGTTGGAGTGACGTTAAAAGGGGAAGTTGAAAAGAGATTCCTTTATCCCCCCCTCAATAAATTACTAAACCTTAGAATAAAACTGAATTTTAATAATAATCTGATGTATAACGCGCACTTTTAACACAAAAAGTAAGATCGAAATTTAAGGGTGGGCGTTATACGCCCGGTACAAAATGATAGCCTTAAAAACAAAGCCTTTAAAATAAGATGGGGGGGGGGGAGAGAAAAGAAAGAAAAAATAATAAATTTGGGAGATATCATAAATGCAAATATTATGTGGATAAAAATTTTAGTCTAAATGCAGACAAGTTATTAGACTGCGGCGAGTTTTCTGAAGATTTAACTTCTATGTCTCCGGGGGTCCTTACATAACCAGACTATGCAAATCGAAAACACTAGATTGTTCTTTTTTATTCGAATAAATTTAATAGAGAAATATAACAAAAGTCTCTATTTGAGTGAAACAGAAAACAAATAAAAGTAGAGAATGTGGAAATGCAAGCGACTACTAAAGCTTCATTCAAGTCTAAATTCAGACTCTGTATATTTCAATCGGTGTCAACTACGAAATAAAACAAAGACGAAAAAGATATCTACACGGCTAGAACTCCACAATATTAACCTCATTTTCTCAAGTGTGTGATTTTCAGAGAAATTTTTATGTTGAAAAACTTCCTAGTTCATTAAAGCTTCCTCGGCATATCTGCATAAATAACCATAAGAATATGAATGCACACTCATTGAATGACTTGGATTGGTTCTGTTTATTAACATCGCATTAATTAATACAATAAATTATTAATAACAGATAATTAAATTTTACGAACTACGTGTATACTTAACTAAACTCAGTGGCACAACAGCCCATGAGAGAGCCAAGGCCTATTATGATCATCTCAGTATATATGACTATTGGTCGCTGAGGTGCATGAGCAGATATCCAGCATATGAGAAGCAGGTGGGCAGTCTGAAGCGAAACCCCAGGTTTTTAGTCCCCAAGCAAGCTTGGTACTCCTTTATCGACCCACTGAGGGTCTGAGTCGACCTTTCCCAGACTCGGACCTGTGGTGTGGAAGCGCGACATGCTCCCCCCCGGCCTCCCTACGTATATACACTGGATTATAAACAATAGAAGGGGAAAAAAATCAAAAGCGATGATGAGGAGAAAAAACGCATGAACCTTCCTCCTCGTGTGCGCCACTGATTGCTTTCCGTTTTTCAGTACTGTCGAAAGATGTAACGTGCATCAACCCCCAATACACGATGATATGAAGTTGCATCAAGAATCGAGCTGACCGAATCGCGACCGGCTACTACCGCTACCTAGAAGATGTAAAATCGATAGAACATTATAAATTATGTAATTAATATATATTATAAAATAAACTGTACAATGCGGGGGGTGTCGCTAAAACTCAGAAACCAGTCCCAGGACGACCAAAGGAGTTATATGGTGTGGTAGCCCTCTATATCCCCCATCCATGAAGAAGGTTCTCGTTTTTACCTGAATCGACTCCCAAGGAGCGTTATAGATAATTATTCCCGTTTTTGAACAATTAGATCTGCAGACTTGAAATTCAGCAGGCGCAGTGGCGCACACAAGGAGGGTGTCCTAGGGGTCCGGACCCCCCCAAAAAAACCCTTGATTTTTTTCCCGATTGATTATAATTTTAAGTGTATAATACGTAAAATTTAATTAAATATCTGTTTTTAATGATTAATTTTATTAATTAATATTAATTATTTATTCAATAATTAGTTTTTTACTGTTTTTGTTCCCCAAAATCGACAAAATCACTTTCGACCTTAGACCCCCCCTTTGAAAACTGTGTGCGATACTGAGCAGGCGGGTTCCTTTCATGGAGTAGAGACACGCTACAAAAGGAGTTCTACAAAAAATCGACCCCCCAAGGAGCTTTACAGATAAATATTAAGAGAGCCCTCACTAAAAAATTATTTCACAGATTTTTCCATACATTGTTTTATGCCGGGTTTTACAATTCCTTCAATTCAGCTATTGTATCAAGAAAGTTTTTTCTTATTTTTAAAAAAAAAATAACCTGTGCGAAAAACGGGTACTTCAACTAGTTAAAAATAAGATAAGAGTCTCGCAAACTGGAAAACTTCTCACAAGCTCATTTACATCCAGTCAGGGAAATTCTTAAAAAATGAATTGGAAAAGTAAAACACACAAAGAATCTAGTTACAATGAGTTGTGCAAAAGAACCCAGTATACTTGCGCCTGTCCATCATTTTCCTTGCACAACAAAAAAATACAACTACAAGAATATCCATAAACGGTTAAGCGACGAACAAGAATAAAACTAAAACACCAAACCGGATCGAACTCTAGAGCGATGTCATTAAAAAAACATATACAAAGTAGCAGATCATAATCGAGTCAGGCTAATCAGCCGTAACAAGCAAAGAGTTAAGAGTTCAATTACTAAGAAAGGTAGGGGGGGTTACCATTCAACCAAAAAGGAAAAATCGCTAATGTTCATAAAACCGAAGGTGCAAAGGTGAGGAACTATTTTTCATAAATTCCGGACACCAAACACGGAAGATATAAATGGACTTTTTACATGCCTATTCAAAAAGGGTCACGGAGCACACGGCGCATTTCTCTTCCCTCTCCATGACACATCCGCTGTTGCCATCATTAATAATCAGATTTCTCGGCCACAGAAGAGAAAAAAAAAGTTAAGAAAGCCCTCAAACCAGACGCTGCTGGGGCTAAGATAAAATGTATGGTATGTTCATGGCTTTGAGGTTCCCACCGCAGAAACTAGCAGCAGCGTTATCTAGCCAGTGGAGTATGATGTGGTGTAAAGCAGATGTTAAAATACACAAGCTTTTGCCGGCTCTATCTCCCCTCCCCCCTCCCGGACAACATTCCCTCGATCTTTTAGAGCACAGAAAATTCCTGAAATGTTTCAAAAGCAAGAGGGAGGGTGGGGGCGGTGAAAATGAAAAATGTCGACAGGAATCGCGATGGGGTTGGCAAAAACCATGTCGAAATGCATATTCTTCATATTTCTCTATTCAGGGAAGATGTATTTAAAAGATAAAAAAAAATGCTTGTTCCAACAATATTGGGGAGACCTTATTCTGGGAGCAGTTTATAAAAGAATTTTTAGAAAAGATCGCGAAAATGATTGAAAAATGATTTGGGTTTAACTGAATTTAGAATCTACTGAACAAACCGAAAAAGGTAGAAAATTTCTCTTTAAAATTCATAAGCATCTTTTAGCTATGCAAAAAAAAAGTAATAAAGAGATATATAAATTTTATTAATATTTCCGGTTTTAGCTTGATTTTGATATTATTTCTGGTGCTTGTTGTATCACAGATTGAGGAGAGAAAATCATTTTGTTGAGTAACAATCCACGTTTATTGGTGATCAAGCGCATAAAACAAGCAGCAATACAAAAAGCGAGGTTTACAGGATTTGCACAAAAGCATTCTTTGTTCCCTTGCAAAACCTCGACAATTTTGGTCAACCGGAAGCTGTTAGAACCATGATTTTCGCTAAGGCTTTTTTTTATGGATTGGTCTGAATACGCGAGTGATGCAAAATTGCATCATCCTGTTTTAAAAAAGTAAACGCTTTAGTTTTTTAGAAGGTAAAATTGTGATTAATTCTCGTTAGAAGGGTAAACTAAAATTAATTATCACGCGAAGTCTTGGAGAGGGCCCAAGGCAAATATGAATTGAAACCCCTAATAAGAAAATTTAAGTGAATTATTACATGTATTTTTACCAACAATTGTAAATTAAACTATTTTCTCCAGCATAATGAAATCTCAAAAATATAATTCATTTAAACATTAAAAAAAATTAACACTTTTAAGCTCAAACCTTTTCTACAACGATATCAACTTTTGAAGAATACTAACAAAATATTTCAAATTTTAAATACACTGCGATACCAAATATTTACGACAAACCGTTCTTCATACATTAGCAAAATACGTATTTTCTAATGACTACCTAATGCTTTGCACATATAAGTACCTAATTTATTTTCGCCGAAAATATTTACAGATAAAAAAAAAATAAACTCATCACTTATCTGAATACCAGCAACTTCTTTTCTTAACGATTCCATCAACACAGTAATCAAATCATCTTCCCAAATTTCAGCAAACACTCCCATTTCTTCAAACATTATTTTCAATTTTTAAATATATAAAAATAAAATTCTTTGATACAAAAGAAAAAAAAATTCCCCACAACAAAATAAATTTAATAAAAACGCGAAACGTTTTGGGAACCTTTCACAAAAGCATTTATCTAGAGAATCTTGAATATCTTCCAAGACAATATAAACGAATTTCTAACCTCCCCCCCACTACATGCTTTAATTTTATTTTACTTCAGAAAAAGAACACATTCCCCTTTTCCAAATATCCACAACCCATATCCATCCATTCAAAAATGGACAACTTGCGTGGAAAAACTAACAAAGAAAAAGAAAGAGGAAATGGGAGGAAGAGGGAGAGGAACTCCAGGGAGGGAGGCATTGAAATCTCTCCCGAAATAAAATCGTAATCCTTTCCACAGCACGCCAAGCTCCGTAATAAACTGGCAGCTTAATATCAAACAACGACGTCGTTTAAAAACGATGAGGGTACGGAGAAAGAGTAGCAAAGTAAAGTAAAAGTAATAGTGCTTGTTTATGCTTTTCCTTTTGGATTTATTATTTTCGCTGCCCGTACATAAGCTTTCTTCTTTTAGTTTGGGTCGTTATCTATTCCTCCAAGGAAGGGGTAGGGGGAAGAAGAGAACTGAATTTTAAATCTCGAATGATGGCGAAGATCAAAAGCGAGGTATTCTGGGATACTTCTTTTTTTTTTTTTGTTCTTTTGAATCACGTATGCTTCCAAACGATTAGATTCCATCTTCCTGTTCTTTTTCCGCTCGCTTGTCAATATAGGGATCTGGGATAACTAGTTGTGTTGTTTCTTTTTTTCCCGTTTGAGGAAGAAAACAAATACAGTCGGCGCTTTCATGCATTCTTTCTTCAGAGCGGTAAAGGTCGGTATGGGCTTCGTCATTTTTATAAACATTAAGAAGTATAAGGATTTGGCTATGTGAAGACATAACAATTTAATGAATAAATTAAAAGTGTATAGATAAAATAAATCCTGATTTATTATCACAGATAAGTCGATAACAGTTAAAAAAGAGACTAATGATAGTTTAATTTAAAGTTTCGTAGTGTTTTAACAAAAAGAAATTTATCTTTCGCAAATGTTTTTGTTTCTCTTCTGCGAGTAAAATTTTATAAACATTTAAGAGTGAAAATGTAAAACATAAATAAAATAAGAGTTGTTGGTTTCTAAAGAAGATTTTAAAATGCATGAATAATAATAATAATAAAAAAAGCAACATTTTAAAGGGTTAGTACGATTCATTTGACAAAAATCAGTCAAAAAGGCAAATAAAATGTTTCTCTCTAGCTTAAATTTTATTATTTATATAATTTTCTATAATCTCACAAAATTTGAAAATCCTAAATCAAGAAAATACAGAGTTTTGATAACTTATATCTTCGTTTTTATTCACATCCCAATGACAAAAAAACTTTAAACTGATTTACCTCAGAAAGAAAAAAATAACTAGTTTATCTTCATTTAAAATGCCAGGGTTCTTTTCTATTACGCCAAATGCTTTGAGACTTTTCTAACTACTGTTATCAATACACGTAATTAAAATTTGCTATGCATTTACTTATGGTTGGTATGCAATACTTATTTTTTCAAAAAATAGATTAATTTAGAATTTATACATTTTTTAAAGGAGTTTTCAATAAACATTATTAAAAAAACGTGTTTTACGAATATGAATCATGTTATCACAAAACCCATACCAACTTTTGTTATATATGGTTCGATGTGTACTTGTAAATCAAATTTCATATGTGTACGTACGCCAATTATTTAAGGAGTAGAATTTTAAAAAAAACATCACTTAAAAGATTCATAAATTTTTCTTGAAAAAAATTGTGAGCTTTTTAAGGTATTTTCAGCACAAAAACCGTTTTCGTAATACATATGCATAAATCACAAGCAAACAAAATTTAAGTCATTAAATCAAAGATTATACTATAAATCATACCACATTCCTTTAACAAAAATAATAAATGTCTTGAAAAGAAGGGGTTCAATAAACTTAAATATATTTTTGTTATATATCTGATATATATTAGTCTTCTTAAATAAAAATAAACACCCGAAGGATATATATTATTTGATCAATCCTAGTTTATACGGGGTTTTTTTGCATTGAGAACCAGTAAATCAAATCTTGTATAACTATGTTACTCATTTCAAAATGAATTTTAGGCATGAGTGGAAAAACATGAAGAAATAAAAATTTCACCGGAAGTATTGAAGACAAAAGTAGGAATTCATTTTAATGACTTCGAATATCATTTTTGCAAAAACCAGCTGCTTTTAAAAGCAATTTCTAAAAATCATTCTTCACTCCAAGAACCAAAACAGGATTTTAATAATTCCACGGTACGAATTAAGTTACCCTTGCCCACTGACAGTACTAATATTCAAATTTCTAGACTCATTCATCACAGAATTATTATATAATGATGACAAGGAACGAGCACAACTCAGAACATGTTATTCCAAATTCAACACGGACTCGTATTTTTTTTTAGAGTCACATACAAGAAGTACAAGAAAAATTAACTATAATTAATGGATCTGTGTCACTTCCGTAAAATAATCGGGGAAAAAATGGATTAATTTATAGGTTTTCACAGTAAACGAAATAAAACAGCAAAATATCGAATGTGAAGGCTGCCAATAAATCATAGAAATAAATTAAGAGACTTCGAACCATTTCACCTCATTAAATTAATCTAATTGCAACCTTTCTCGAATGAACATATTATGCTACCCCACCTCATCCCTTACTTTTGGAGAAAATATTCCTCCATTTGTTTACTATATAAAATCTATCTTCTTATTTTTTTTGTAATATTTCAAACCTTACAATTCCAGAAAAAAAGAATAAACATTTCCCCGCGATTAGAATAAATCAAATTATAATATGAAGCAAATCGCTTTAATAATGAATTAAAATCAGCAGGATCCTAAAAGATATTATTGGACACCACTTGGAAATATTTTTTACAAATTTTTTCCCTATATTCTATGTCTCGAAGTTCTTCATTAAATGGCATATGACGCGAAGAAGATCAAATTTCAAGCTCTATCACTCATATAAAGAATCGGACATAGTTAACTTCATCAAAATACAACGAATTAAATGGGCAGGTCACGTTGTCAGAATGGATGAAGACCGTACCACTAAAAAGATCTTCAATGCCCAACCAATTGGCCCACGGAGGCCAAATTTAAGATGGATTGATGACGCAGAAAAAGATCTCCTGGTTTTGAGTACTAAAAATTGGAGAATACTAGTAGGAAGAAGCTGGCTTGGAAAAGGCTTCTTGAGAAGGCCAAAGCCCACCTGGGCAGTCGAGCCACTGATGAAGGAAATTCTTCATTAGTACGATCTATCCATATCTAAAATTTGACCTTCAAGCATTGATGGCAAACGACTGAAACATTAAGAAAGCTTTTAAATCCAACCAGAAAATAATCTAGCAATCGTTTGATGCAACACTTAAAAAAGAAGACGTCTAGTACAGGGGTGGGCACATGCGACCCGCAAAGAATACTTCTGTGGCCCACCAAAACTGTCAGAAAACCATATAGATACAAACTGTTCCCTATTTTTGGGCCAACATATAAATTTTATGAACAAAGTTTTTCTTGCATGAAGATCAACGAGAGTAAATAGATATGCAAGTTGGCTTGCAGGCTGAGATGAGAATTTCAACAAGCTATCTCCCTCTTGATTTCAAACAAACTGTAGAAAAGTGTGATAGGATGGCATATTTGTCTCATTAAACTGATTCTTTAATTAAATGTGCTTGAAGATATACAGATATGAAATTAGCACAGTAAATAAAATAAATAAAACTGCCACTATTTCATTGTGCTTATATCTACAGATTTTTATGATACGATTCATACCTTCTCTGAGAAGCAAACTTAACTAATGAATACAATCATTTTTTTTTAAAAAATGTGCGACCTTCCAGTAACCATCGTTGCTCAATGTGGGCCTCGAGCCAAAACAATTGCCCTCCGCTGTACAATACACTCGTATTTTTCTAAATCACAAGATGTCAGAATTTTAAAAAAAATTCCATTTAATAAAAAACTTATTGTTTCAAAAAGCGATTATACTCTCTGAATCATGTTTCAGACATGCAATCCTATTATGAATCAAGTCGATCCATTCCACTAAAATTCAATATCTGAATTTTGATTCCTTCAAAACGTATTTTACAATTTGTTACCTTCATTATTACTAGGCACTTTTATTGTCGATGTTTTTATCTTTTTGGATGTTATGAATGTTTTAACATCATCAAGCGTTTCCTCTTTCGAGAGGAAGAGGGGGGGGGGGGGGGGG
>BMAV01022129.1:494622-506970 GCA_019973955.1 Trichonephila inaurata madagascariensis | reverse complement strand
CCCCAATACTTCACCAAATATATTCTTTTGATTTTATCGAATGTTGGAAACAAAAAACAGCAAAAAATAAATGTTTGAATAAACAATCAGCAATAATTATTAAAATAACTTACTAATAACAAAGACAGAATTAAAGTTTACGTACTACATACGATTACAATCAATCGAGAAAAAAAGAATTCAACGCCGATGACAAGAGCAAGGGCGATTCAGGGGCAAGCGCTTCCCCCCATATGAGCACCAATAGTTCTTTCCTCCCCCAAAGTAGGAAAAATCGTGTTTCTTTAAAAAAAAAAATTTCGAGAACACATTATTTATACAGTCCAAAATTTCATACTATAATTTTTTTTTTCTTCTAAAAATGATAATAAACTGTTTCTGATACCTAAAATGAATAGTTATGGTAAGGACAAAAGGATAGTTATCGTTCACCAATTCTAAATAAAATTCGACTAATAAAATGAAGATTGAAAAAGAATTAAATCGACTACTCCCTCGTAAAAGAGAATGTTTACATAACTAGAACATTAAAAAATAATAACGTGCCTTGCAAATAAATATGCACACACAAGGCACGTAACGAAGGTACTCTACAAACACGACAAAGCCTAAAAGCAAATATAACTTGGAATAAAAATCTCTTTTCTGCATTCTAAAACGCAATCTTCGCAAGACCCCACTACTAAGTCAACAGAAGATCTTCCTGTAGGGTTAATTGTATTGTATTCTTCCTAAACCCCTACAACAATCGCAAACGAAAGCCCCTCTTCGAGTCTCTAAATAACACATAATCCTCAACATTTCGTTTTTGGTATTAGAAAGGTTTTAAAACAGTGTTTAAAGAGAGATCACAATGGGCGGCAAAGGCATCTTTTGAAACGGAGGGACGAAATTCTTAATTAGTAATCGCCAAAAAGGGATATCCCCCCCCCCCCCTGTTTCTCTCTTTACAAGGGGTTTTAACGTAATTATTATTCAGTCGGCCAAACCGTGCAATTAAGTCGACATCCAACAACCTCAGCAAAATGCAGTCGCTCCTTTTTTGGCGGCTTTGGCGACTGCGCTTGGCGAACCGTTGGGCGAAGATGAAGCACGCAAACGTGCCAATCGGCGGTCAGTGTCTATCGCGGTTCCGAGTGGGGTACCTCGCGTTCATGTAAGGCGGTAGTTTCGGAACGCCGAAATCGAAAAAATCCCAAGTTCGATTACGGGAAGTAAATGTGTTCGAATTTTAATTATTATATTTTAGGTAAAAAATAATCATGCCTTTTGGCTTCGACGGTTTGTTTTGGTGGAAAAATATTTTACTATTTCTTAGTAATTTTTCCATTTGAGAGGAAATGTATATATATTTTAATCTTTAAAAAAAATGTGAAACACCCGTGGATTATGTGCCGTGTGACAAATGGATTACACTGTATCCGGAAATGTGGATTACTTCGAATTATTAAGTGGATTATTCCGATAAAGCGCGGAATCGACGAAAATGAGTAAGTCATTTTCTTTTTTCAAAAAATCGAATTCTGAATTACAAAGTCGTTTTTTGTTTATACTTGATTGTTAATAAAATTTGAATTGAAATGTTAATGTAACTTCCAGTTTTTTTTTTTCTTTATAATGTGACACATTGTTTTATTATATATATATTCTAAATAAGAATTAATCTTAATGTTTACATAAAAGCAAAGATTCGAAAGATATGTTAACAAATTAATTGTGTCATATAAAAGTTTTTAAACGTAATTAATTTTCTCTTTCCTTTCTTATAGTAACTGTTTTATAAGTTGTTTTATGTTATCCCATAGAAATAAAACATGTTTTTTAAATAAGCATATTTTAGAGTCTTTTTTTTTCCATGTATGTTGCATTTCAAGTTGTTTATTTATTTATTAAATTAACTTGTTTTAAAAAAATCGCCTTTTTATCCTGATGAAATTGAATTTGATGTTATGATGAATATGAATGTATTTTGAACCTCTCTTTTTTTTTTTTACGGTTTCTATATTTTATGAAAAACATGTGCATGGTCATTTCAATATTCAATGTTTATTATTTTGAGTTCTTAATAAAATGTATGATACGGGTTTGGCGTTAACAATTCTAAAAACATTTCTTCCAGTGTTACAATGCGTGCATGTTTATTTAAACTGTATAAAAACGAAAAGAAAATAGTTAAAATATCTTGTAGTGAAGTTGTGTGAATTATAATTCTTTTGTTCGTCGATTTAAGTTAAAAGAACTTCAATAAACTATAATGAGAAATATGTAATATTTCAAATTTTCTCGTTCAGTTTTATTTATTTCTCAATTTGCAGATTATTTTCAGTACATTTAAAACATTTGTAACTTTATGTAAAAGAGAAAGTGACTACATCTTAGATGTAGGTTGTTTCACATTTAAAAAAATATGATAATCCTCAAAAGTGTGTAAAGAAATTATCAATAACGTTCATTCTTTTTCTTACTATAACACACACTTATATTTTAATACTAAAAATATATTACATTCTTTATTTGTACTTAATTGGTATTACATAATTCAAAATTAAATTAACTTTTCATATATCGAAATGATATACAATTATGACTTATATTATAAAAAATGACAAACATGCATCATGTTTTTATCTATAAAGCTTTCTCATAGACCTGTTCTATGTTCTATTTGTGAAATGATTTGATGAAATATTTTACATTAATTTGAGATGTATTCCTGTTTATTAATAAATGTGCGAGAAAAGCATTTTTGTAATGTTATTTTATTTGTGAATGTTTAAATATAATGACGATTGCATTCCCATTTCCCCCTTTCACTTCTTTTACACTAAAAATCTTCCAACACTGTGATTACCAAACGAAGAGTTGCGCCCCTTTGGGGATTAGAGCAAAAGTACGAAAAGTTAAGCAAAAATGTAATTTATATAACATGTGGTATGTATAAATATATGTATGTAATACAGGGAGGTTATTCCTAATTACCTCCACGATTTCGAAGCGCTATAGGAAAAAAAAAAAAATAAATAAAAGAATACAGCGAAAGAGAACATCTGAAAGAATACAGAAACTCAAGATTTATTTATATACTTTGTGCAAGTATTCTATGTAGGAAAACTTGGTTAAACGACATACATATTAATGCGATAGTCCCGTTCTTGCCACAATTTACTCAACGATAGTAAAATGTGTGATTGTTCTACATTACGCATAAAAGGGGGTTTTATGTAAAAGACCAAGTTTTCGGATAATATGTGCTGTCAGCAACATTGATAGTACCATCCGGAGTAGTGTGGCAGGATCTGGATTTTCGCGTTAATGTATGTCGTATAACCAATGTTTAACGCATAGAACACTTGCAAGTTATGTAAACAAAACTTAATTCTGTATTCTTTGAAACGTTCTTTTTTGTGCTGTACTCAATTCAATTTTTTTTTACTACAGCGCTTCGAAATCTTGGAGGAAATTATGAATAACCCTGTCTGTATGTCAATGTAATATTCAAATTTATCTGTTTCATTCTAATTTTGATGTAAACATTAATTACTTAAATTTCAAAACCCATATTTCGGAAACTGGTTGTGACCAAATTCCAAATTTAGAATGTTTTTTGAAACAGGGGGAATGGAGGTAATAATAAATTTAAGGAACCACTGCTCTAATTCATAGCCATTCTCTTGCCTCTCTCGGCCAAACAAAAAAATATGAGTTTCCAATCGATTCATCATCACCAGATACATTTTTTTTCTGCTACAATAAGAAAATACATCATTGAAGGGAAAAAAAATCTACTCATTTACTTCCCCCTCCCATGTCCCAACAATCACAAAAGCGACGAAGCAAATCACAAAACAGGAGAGAAAATAAAGCCTGCACAGTCGAGTCGAATAATCAATGCAGTACCAAGCAACCGGACCGAGCATAAGCGAAATAACGAAATTAACATTGTGATCACCCATCAATTATGTAGGAAAACGTACATGTTATGTATGTACTCTCACAGAAACAACGCGAAAGGAGCGAACTGCCATTGTTATTATTATTAAACAGAAATGCAGAAAAGCTTTAGATTAGTCAATTAGAAAAAGGAAGAAAAAAAGGCCCCGAAGTCTTGTAATGAGGATTTTTGCATCATCCAATTTTAAAACATAATTCTCCCTCTTCAGCGACTGGGATTTTCATCAAAAGGCAATTTGCGATAATAAAAGACGACTTTAAAAGCGAAGATATTTTTACGGTTCGCTTTAGAATGCAGACATAACAGGATTTGCTTCCGATTTCACGCTGCAGGGGGGACCGTACACACATTGCATTTCGAATCGCAGGAGATAAGGATTTAAACTTTTATTTAAAACCAAAGTGAAAAGGTATCATTCGTTTAAATATTGTTAAGGAAAAAATTCTTTTTGCGCGGAAGCCTTTTAATGTCCTTATAATGCGAGTTTAATACTTTTAAAATTCAAATTTTGAAAATTTTTATTGGGGTTTAAAAAGTGCTGGAAAATTCCCGAAATGATTAAATATTTGAAACGAAACAGAACACGGGGGAGAAATTTTTCGAATATTTTTATTTATGTATGCTTTCCAAAGGAAAATTTTTAAACTTTATTTCGCTAGTCATAATAAATAAAAAATGGCGCTTGCAATGTATTTAGCCATTGTATAAGTGTTTTAGAGATATGGAAATGTATATGCAATGCTCTTACTATTCAAAATATATTTGTTTTGTTGTTATTTTATGTAAAATAGGATAAAGGTGAATACTAATAGTAAGAGTTTACCTTTTTTCACATCTTCATTAAAAATAATTTTTCCCATTTAGTAGGAGCTATGTTTCTTCCCGTTTATGTGTGTATTGCTGGAATTTATTGAATTATTTTTCAGACATCCATATTGTTTTTGTCCCATTAACGCAGATAACAAATACAAATGGAAAATTTTCAAAATTTATGTTTAAAACTTTATTCGCAGTTTAGAAATAACGTTAAATGAAAATACATTGATCGACAAATTATGCACATGTTAAAGTAAATTACACAAAGGGTGAAAAGGCCTTAACATTTTTTTTATATTAATTTTAAAAAATTTAATTTCTTTAAAGTAAACGATATAAACGACGTAAATTTTAGTCTGATAACTTTGGTGAAATGTTACATCTGTTACTGAGATTGGTATAATATACAATTGGACTTTTAGTATTGAAATAACAAATAGAATGATGAGTAAGCTATTTTGATGCTAAATAATTTTATAATGCACGAAAAAAAAAAAAAATAGAAACTACAGAATATATAACTAAAATAGCATATTTTAGAAATTTAGTTTCAATTCAATGAAATAAGCAATGACTCCGCATTTGTTTTCCGTTTCCTTGTGTTCAATTTTTTAAACTTAAACATAAGAGCAAATATATTTTATTATGCATATTTATTAGGTAAAGACCATTTTAGTGCATGCAAAAAAAAAAATTATTTTCTGTATAAATTTTTACAAATATATTTTACATATGGAGAACCATATTCAAATTTTCACATATGCAAAAACTGTAATGCACCCATGGATAAATTTTTAATAATTGAAACAGAAAAATTTTGTACTACTGTTTTAAAATCTGAGGTGAGGACTAGAACTTTATAGACCACCAAAGCTGTGGGCCCGTAGTTTGCCTACTGGTACAGACATTTTAAAAACTTAATCCATTACCCTAATACTAATTCTTCAACAAATAAAAAGAAATATATATGTGTGCGTTTGTTTTATGCATAGAAATAAGAGCTTTTGAGGCACAATCCCTCCCCTAACTTACACGGTTGCACGTAACACACGTACACGTTACAGACAAGGAACAGAGGCAGACAAGAACAAAAGAAGAAAAAAAGAGGGTAGGAGGGGAAAACAGAACATAAAATGGAAAATTAGCGCAATTTCTCCGAAAGAGCAGCTTGACTAATCCGATTATAACAACACTAGTCCGTCGTTAACACGGCTATCAGGAGAAAGCGAAAGATGTGCTTAACCACCATGACTTAACGGCAGGCCATAGCTGACTTCCGTTATCGTATTCAGCTGATTTATAATAGGGTCCAAAAAAGATACGTTGATAAGGGGTGTAGTCGCGCACGAACGGCTTCCATCGAATCTTGCTCGTCATTATCAAGATACAATCCATTACGGACGCGAGCAACAATGGTACTGCGGACTCTAATTGCTTTATTATTTTTCGGCAGTGAAAGCAGAAATGGCATTGGGAGAGCGGTGGATAAGGTGGTTTGAATTACACGCTTCAGGTTACAAACGCGGGGCTAATTGCGTCGAGTTTCTATTCCACTGCTTTCTTTTCTTTGTTATGTTGTGGGGTGGGAGAAGTTGATGGAGGAGTAAACGTTTAATAGTAATGGATCAAGAATTACCTATTTCACGAGATATGTTTCCTGTCGTAAGTTTCGTTCAGAAAAGAGTTATTGCGCATTTGGTCTACAATCAAAAATTGATTCTTTCGTCCTCTTCACTAGTATTTAGGGACGTCTTAAGGCATGAGTCCTGGACCAGGACCACGCCCCTTGCTGGACTGGGCCTCTATAAGGTCATGATCCAAAAAGATTTTATTCGTCGAATGTTATTCCCGGACATATTTACCGAAAAATTGAATATTTCGAACTATATGCCAACTGATAACAGAGACGAGACTACATTATGACCATCGTCTGCGTTTATAACAGGGGTGGCCAACCCGCGGCCCACCACCTTCAATAATTTGCGGCCCGCGCGATTCCAATAAAACTGTACAAAATGCGAACATTTTATGCAATATTTTTGTTTTTAGTGTAGTGTTTTGTACCAAATCCCATAGTTGGTTCTATTTTATGACGTTGTATCTGTTTTAATCCAACAAATGTTTGTAATGGTGCCAAATCTAATATAAAAGGTACATATTATTGTATACGGCCCACGAGACAGTATAAATTTCCCGAAGTGGCCCGCAAGGTCATTTGGGTTGGCCACCCCTGGTCTAGAACTTATTAAAGCCGGTTTGTGAGAGTGTGAGTCACGCACATCTATTTGTTATGGATTACCGTTTGTACTAGTATTTGGAAACGTGTGCTAATGTTTACTAAAAAGAGTGACAGGGCGGAGGGGGCTATTTTTACATAGGGGCCCAGGGCCACACGAAGTTTTAAGACGTCACTGCTTTATTTAAAAAAAAAATCGACAAAATTAACTTATTTTTATTCATAATTCGTCGACTGGCTTTATTAACAAGGTACTAGAAATAACAGGACGGTTAGCTTGAGGACTTTTCAAATCGACGACGAGGCGAAGATATTTTGAGTGTCGACAAATATATGGGCCATAACCCCCGCCATGTTTACGATCTTCAGAAAAGGGAGACTCGAATCCGTGACCCTTTGGTTACGAGTTAGTTAATCTTATGCAAGAGTACCCATTTATCATGATAAAATACCTCTTTATCAGGTCACAGAAATCAGTGGTGTACACAGACCTCTCTTATGGGGGTGGGTTACATTCTAACAAACACGTAGGCGACAGCGCTAACGGTTATTCTTATGGTAAAAATTTCTTGGTCTACAGGGGGGGGGGGGGAAAAAACCCCAACCTCCACTGAACGAATAAAATTCATTGATATGATTTAAACTTATGTCTCACTCTAAAGTAACACGTGGGTGATTGGTATCGGACCTCGTAATTTTGAACCTCGGTCAAGTGATGAAGACATTTGAGTTGACACCCCTTTCTCCCAACTTTCACACCATCCCAACAGAAGGTTTCTTAGCCTCGACAGATTTAACGAGTATATTAATCCCCTCTGCACGGCGGGTCTTCCAATTCTAATTTCAATGAGTTACAGTGCTACTAAAGAATTTCCGCCCCCCCCCCTTCTATTTGTTCTGCAGAAATTTTGTTTTGTGCTTTAAAAACGTGTGTTTAATCCTCCCTTCTTTATAATATTAACTTATTAATTAATTTATAATATTAACTTATAATTATAACAATGTCGAAATAAAAATTGCCATTCGTAAACTTCGTTCCCCCATCTTTTTCTTTAAAAAATCCTTTTATGCTCTTCAAACACGCGCCGCACGATTAACAAGCAAGGTTAAAATATTAATTTAATTTTTTTACATAAACGTCTTTTTTTTTCTTAAGTGAAGACATCCCCTTATTCAGTGAAAATATTCTTTTTAAATAATCAAATCTCTAGTTCACGATTATTAGAATACATTATCCGCGATCACGTTTCTTACTTATGGCTTCCACACAGTATTTACAGATCATTGACTCATTCGTCCAACATTGAGAAATTGATTTACGCATCAGTTTGATGTCCGATGTATTAATCGAAGTACATTTTCCTTCCCAATCCGCATCAAGGCTAAAGACGAGTCAATTCAATGAAAATCATCCGTGAGAACTCTAGCAGGTGTCAACGCAGGAGGATAAGACTTCTCCACAAATATTCCTCTGATGCCCGATAAGATGATGCCTCACCGACTCGAGGGAAATGACCCATATGTCTCACATTCATTCCAACCCCACACATAGCAGATAAAGCCCCACTGTTTTCTCTAGAGTTGGTGAAATCTTAAAATTTTATCTTGAGATAAGATGCAGAATGTACATGATTTACATTATATATTGCAAGAAAAGTCCTCAAAAAGTGTAACTGAGTAAAACTGAATTTTTTTTTAATTCAATGTGCTCATACAATTCATGAGGTTCACATGATAAAGACAAACACGTGTTCTCCATTGAATTCGAAAAAGGCCTCAAAATAATTGTACTTGTTCTATTTGTAAAACTTAGATGAAATTTCAAATTCCTTTATTGGATAAAAATGTTATGCGAAAAAAAAAATCTCCCAAAGGATTTTAAAATTAAAGAAAAAAATTATTTTCTGCGCTTACTTTTAATGCATTTTGTCTGCTTATGTGCATTATTATTGTTGACAAATTTTAACTTTTTAAGAGAAAAGTTTCTGAAAAGATCAAAAGTTGGCAGCAACGAAACGCATGAACTGATTAGCTGGAAACACATGATTGCTTTTATTGTGTGACTACGACGTCACACGAGTTTTTGAACTGATAAACACGTGGTTATCATTATCATGTGATTATGACGTCACAAGAATTGAGCCCAATGGTAATGATTGTCAATTTCAGCAATGCCGACGGGGTAATAAGTATTGTGTATGATATGTATCGTGGCCTGCCCGCTTTGCTGGGTGTTTTATGTTGTTGTATAACTAATTTACAATGGATTTTTAAGATGCCCTATCATTAAAATCTTGGATGTATTGAAAAATACTACAGATTTCGACTCATCATTTAAAAAGGACAGGAATTTCAAAAACGGTATATTTATTTTTTACGTCTCCGTTACCCTCTTGGAAGTTCAATTTCCGCAAAACCCATCCTCAGAGGATCTCTATTCAACAAAAGAAACCAGCTAGTCTAATTTCAAGTTTGCATTATGTATAATAGCTCATAAACGGGAATGTGTGTGTGTTTATGTTTAATGACACCAAATCCCTGGCAACCCCTATTGAGAGTCAATTTCCGCAAAACTCACTCTTAGTGGATCTCTAGAAAAGAAACACGCTTGCCGAATTTCATGCCTACAAGCCTAACAATTCCGGAGATCTTGTCATGAGCGCGTGAGTCGCTTTTCTCCTATATCCCTTTAAGATTCAGCCCACAAATTCGCTGGAACACTTTACGTTCCAGGGGGTTGTAAAAATTTTTCATTACTTTTTTCAGTGTCATTGAGGCCAGTATAGTGCTAGTATCCAGAAAAATATTATATTGTAACAATATTTAAAGATAAAAGTATTTCGGGTCTTGAAAAGGGATTTATGTGTGTGTGTGTGTAGATTTTAACTTTAAAAAAAATTATGCATCACCATTGAAGTACAATTAAAACAAATTCGTGTAATAGGGGAAAAAATTAATTGTTTAAAACGTAACATAATTCCAAACTTTTACTGCATTTTTAGCAGAAAAATTTTTAAAAATTAAACACAAAAAATAAAGAATATAATTCATTTTTAATTTAACAAAATTTGAACGTTGGAGATTACTGTCAAAGCTGTCGAAACGCTCCTTCAAGAATAAAAAAAGATTTAATGACTGAAGTTGTGACATAAACACAAGTTATCCTTGACACTCACAATAAAAAAAACTAACCTTTAAAGCAGTGATTCCCAAAGTGGTCTATATAGACCCCCAGGGGTCTATGACGACCTCCAAGGGGTCTACGACAGCAAAAAAAAATAATTTGAAGTTCTATGAGGTATAAATAGGGGTTACGATAGTGGCTCTCTTTAAACCAGATCGTGACTTTAATTTTAAACGGAAATTGAATCAAGTGAAAACCAGACTTGCCTATTTAACAGATTTATTTACTAAATTGAATGACGTTACCTTGCAGTTACAAGGCAATAGCATACATTTTATTAAAACAGGACCACATTTCAAACTTTCTTGCCTGAATTAAACTAAGGGAGTATATAATAATGGACGTCGCAAATTTTCCCAGTTTCTCAGTTGTCACAGACAATCTACCAGGAAAAAGACGTTTTAACCTACGTTCAACATTTATATGCCTTTTTTTTAGATTTTGAAACTAGGTTTGAGAATGTTTTGACTACCGAAATATCTCAATAGGCAATGAATTCATGTGGTCACTTTGAAAAAATATGTTCAAATTACAAGAATTGTGCACTAGGAATAGGCACTAACGAAGATCTTAAAGTAAAGTTTAGAAAAGGATGTCAATAGTTTTGTCTTTAAAAAAAATATACATGTTACTTATTCCACATTATGGAATATTTTGAAAGTTTTTTTTTTTATTATTTTTCCGATTGAAAAAAGTTGAAAATTTGTTATTGCATCCCCAGATTCATCCCTCCCACTAAAAGAATTTGTTTGTCACTCAGTTATTTTATGTATTCATTAAATTATTTAATTTAATTAATTAACTTGTGTTTTCTCAAGTTTTAAACATCACTACAGTTAAAAATATAAATCTTTTAATGGAAGTAGCTCTATACCTGCTGTCAAAAACACATTTAAGTTGATGAATTTGCTAAAATTTAATATTTGGTAAGTAGGGGCTACCTCAAACGGAAAAACCTGTCAAGGGGTCTATGAGGCAAAAAAGTTTGGGAAACTCTGCTATAAAGGATTAATCATTTTTATTATATTTTATTGAAAGGAAAAAACTAGTTAAAATATGGGTAAAATCAAAATTAATAAGAATGAGTTTCAATAACAACAAACAAACAAAAAACCCCACCCACCTGCTTTCTTTAAACCACAAACAAAGCAAGGTAAAAGAACACATAAAATATACAAGAAAAGAAATCCAATATTAAAAAACACCGACCATTCGAGTTAGAAAACACAAGCACCGACCTACGTACACACTCAACTAAAAACAAAGTACGGATAAGAACTGATAAGAAAGAAATTAAAACTTGTTAGCTTTACATATAAAAAAAAAGAACCAAAAATCTTGGGAGAGATATCTCCTGTCTTTCCCTATCAAACACGGTACGGCAATAAGATAACCCATAGAATTAAGACAGGCAATTTTCCAGTAATAAATTATACGTTCCAAGAGGCTTACGCAAGTTGAAGCCTAAAACGCCGCTGACCACCTACTTAAACCTTTATAACGTGTTTTTTTTCCTCTTCTTCTGACGGAAGCATTAACATTCAGCAGGCATATCCCGGGTTAGGGCTAAGGCCAGGTTGCATGTTTCCAACTTCCAGCCTAGAGGAAACACATGGAACTTGTTCCAGTCTCTAAACAGTAAGATATTCTACCCCAAAGGGGAGGGGGGATAACCCCTGAGAAAGAATAAAATAAACTGTGAGTGTTTGGTAACAGGCGAACACGAGAGGAATTGCGAAGCGGACCAAATGGTATTACCATTTGATGATAATGCAGTATTTTAATCTCGTGGTTGGTGCTTGGGTTTTGGGGCGAGATGTGTTGTCGTTGGGTTGTTATTTAATTGATGGCATTATTTACATCAAAAGGTTGTTAAGCTCATTTATGGATTGTTTATCGTCGATAGTTTCAATTACGAATCCATGCAGTAAATATTAAACAAGGTGTTTTTCAATATTCTAATTCAGCTGCATCGCATATTTAAGTCGTTCATTTTTTTTCATTCCAATTCCTTTTTCTTTTATTTTTGTTGGGAAATGTTTGACCATTAAATATAATAAATGTTCAGTGTTCGATTGTAAGGTAGACTTGATTTGTAACAAGTCACTAAAATAAAAACGGAATTATGAATCAATTACAACTGACTGTCATATGTTCAAA
>BMAV01022129.1:454418-478040 GCA_019973955.1 Trichonephila inaurata madagascariensis | reverse complement strand
AACTTAATTGTATAAAAGCTATTTTCTCCGAATTGACTGCCCATTTCGCGCTGTTATATTGAGGGTTGAACACTCTAAAAGAGTACTACTATCACACAAAGTCTTGTTCAGAAATGAATTTCCTTAGTCGTGACCACTCCTTATTACATTTAATCTTTATAGGATATATTCTCTACTTTCCAAAGGAGAAAGTGTTTCTTTTATTAAATACACAGACAACGGCAATAGTATATGAAATATACATTTTTCACGTTTAATAAATAATAGGAAAGGACAATCTCGCCAACTCATTCATCTGTTTCACTCACTAACACGCCTATCGGTGATAAAAATCTCATCAAAAATTAAGTTCTACAGAGTATTTTTGACCTGAACAAAGCAGTGAGAAATTACGCCTCAGTATTTTTTAAGCAATTTGAATATACAAAATTCGGGG
The DNA here is from genome assembly GCA_019973955.1 of Trichonephila inaurata madagascariensis. Taxonomy (NCBI): domain Eukaryota; kingdom Metazoa; phylum Arthropoda; class Arachnida; order Araneae; family Nephilidae; genus Trichonephila; species Trichonephila inaurata. The sequence goes on along the minus strand of BMAV01022129.1, from coordinate 477,604 downwards.
TTCTAGTTCCTGTACCTCAAAGTTTATGTAGAAACTTTGAGATACAGGAACTAATAATTTTTTAAACATTGATTACAAAATTTTATTGGGTAACTTTTCAAATCACAGGGCTATACCATTGATAAGACAAAATTTAACTTATTAATTGAATGAGAATAAAGAAAATCACATGAGCATCCACTGTAAAAGCACTAAAATTTAGTTTTAGAATTTACAATGATATAAATTCCAGTTTCCTTTTCCTCTAGGTACCAAACACCATAACGTAATGAATTAGAACCCGAAATATAATTTGGCTTTTCAATTTCGATACAAAACCACACCTATCAAATTAAAATTAATAGCTAAAATTTAAATTCCTGAAAAAAAAATTCTTTGTGTACTTATTTCTATAAACCAACCTGTCCTATTCTATAAACTGCAGCGAAAAATATTAGTTACAACCACAATCATTCTTTCCCTCGTTTTAATGATTAGTCAGCCATTTCAAAGTGAGAGTTTAAACCTGGTTAACTATTTTGAAACCTAGTGCAAAATACTACGAATTATTAGTAATCTAACGTTTTATAATCTTGTTTACTCAGCTCTCTGGTATTTAGTTTTACCACGATGTCTATCGAAGGTGACCGTCGATTTCAGCATAAATTATGCAAATTCAAGTGCTGGCGTATCTGTTAGCAACTCTTTTAACAGCTATTACCAAGGCAACGACTCGGATAGTTTTCCATAGAAAAATGAATTTGTCCGAAAGCTTAGTAAGCAATAAAGTGTGTAATTCTAACCGCCGATTTCATCGAAGGCACCAGTTCTTTTAATGCTTTTCTCTAAGCCTAATGTTTAATTAATAGAACATAACAGTTTATTTATGGTAGGACTAAAAATGCTCCGAAATTGATATTATGTTCTATCTTGGCTAACCTACTGAACAGACTATATCATTTAATTGCTCATTTCCTTCTATAACAATAAAATATAATGCATATTTCGCATCCTATAGTAACGTTATACGTTAAAAGTAAAATATGGCGTACTTATAAATATATTCTAAAGTTTTTAAGAACGCAGTCTGGTAAGTGGATACGTGATCACGCGAAGCTATTTCAATATTAGAATAATTATTTCTGTCTCAAAATGTATTCACAATTCAGGACTTGAATCCGCTGGTTTTGTCGAAAGTATAGGGTGCACGCCAAATTTGGCGTTTATAATTTGAAAATGATATTTTTATGGGGAAAACTTTTTTTAACTTTTAGTATATTAAGTTTCATTGTGTGTGTGTTTTGGGGAAGAGGGGGATAATCTAAAGATAACTTGATGACCTGCTTTAAAAATTACCAAAACCTCTATAACCTATACCACATTTTTTATTTTAACCAGACATCTATCTCTCTTAAACAGTGACCTCCTTCCCACTTCTTTTACCCTTTTTAAGGCTCTCTTCACCAAATATAAGGTGACCATTTTTTTTTTTTTACAAAGAAAAGGAGGACAAAAAATTTAAGAAAATTTACAACTTAAATATTATATATGAAACGTTTTATTAATTCAAACAAAAGTACGCTAATTACGCTTACATTCTTTTTAATTATTATCTTAAAAGAGTATTTTTCCATTGAATGAATTTTTTTTCTTTTTGTCAACATATCATTTTCTAATACATCGGAAAGTTCGGACAAAGTTATTCTTTATACTGAATTTTACGGCAAGCACTGTAGAGCTAAAATATTAACATTCAATCTTGATTTCTCACTAGTCTCTTCACAAAAATCATTACCAACTGAAAAAAACTCTTTCAACTGCTGCATTAGTTCCAGGGATGCACAACGTAAATTCAACAAGAATAATTACATTTTCATATGGAATGTGTTTATTTTTGAAAGGGTTTAAGTAATTTCACCCATATTTTACCAATTTTTCAGCAGGTTGATTTTCCAATTGATCTAATTTATTAGAATTTAAATATACATTCAGTCTTCTTTCTACTTTAAACAAACAGTTGTCATCGATTTTAATATCAGGCATTTTTTTCGATAAAAACTCAACGTAATTTCTTGAGACCAAGTCAGAAAATAGCATTGAAAACTTATTTCCTGTGATATTTGTTTCAGACCATTCTTCGACATTTTGGAAACATGTTTGGTTCATCTCTGAATACAGATATTAACAGATCAGTTTTAATATATTGAAAAGGAGGACACTTTTCGAGGAAGGACAGAACCTATAAAAGGAGGACGGTTGGTCACCTTACCAAATAGCCTGATACAAAAATTCAAACTCAGAACATTTCTTTTTGTTAGCTTGGTGCCCTTTCTCAAAGTTACCAAAAGTAAAAGCTAAAATCGCAAATTTGTTTCATATACATCACTTTAAAAAGACATCCTTAATTTTGTTCCCCACTCCCTCCTTTACTAATTTTAAAGGTTGCCTTCGACAAATATCTTAAAAGAATGCTCGAGAGAACTCAGAACACAATCATTTATCATATGGGTCTCTAAAATTTATTTTACACACAGCATAAGAAAGGATGCATATAGCATACTATGGATGTATGAACAAATAGATAAATTCAGAAAGAAATTAATCTTACAATGAAATTAGCCTTTTCTACATAATAGTTAGGTCACGAAAACCCACCAAACAAATATACTGGTCTTGAGTTCAAAATTATTTTTTTTGAAAATTCACAAAGATATGCAACACTGAAAAGTTTTAAGTAGCTCTGTAATATAAGAAATTTTAATTACATGTGTCTAGATAATATATATGTGCTGTATAATCATAAACGGGATAACATTCACAAGGGAAAACATGTTTTCCTAAGTTTGTGAAAAAAAACTCAAATTTTCCATCAAGCTCAAATACGGGGGCCAATTGTAGAGCGTTTGTATGTTAAAGATTAAACTAAAAGTGGTACATTTGGGATTGGGTTCAATACAGTCTCTTTTGCACAAAAATATCCAAATCCAAAGATATTCAGATAAGATTTTTCACCGCGACCACATTTTTGCCTCACCTGGCCTATACTAAAGATCAGAGATCGCTAGAGGGCGCTTCTGCTGCTTTGGATAGTTAGTTATTATGACAAGAGCCGTTACAAAACTGTATTTTATTCTCAATTTGTAAATGTGATACCAAACAGTTGAGAATGTGGAACGAGTATATTTATCATTACCAGTAAATGTGTAGCATATGTAATAAATAAAAATAAAATTATTTTCATTTGGAAGCAATTGTGTAACAGTACACATAAAATGCTCCGAGCGAGAATGACTATTATCGCTGACACCATGACTCTGCTAATGTGATTGCAAATCGCCTGAAAGTTATCCCAGCCATTACGTTAGAATGGCTCCATTTAAAATCAGGCGTTCACAATAATTGATTAAGCGATTACCAATCGACGTACATTGAGTGTTAAACAAAAGCATCCAGCAGTTTTAATGTACTTTACGAAAAAAATCGATAGAAAGACATCAAGAGAATATATATATATATATAAATCTTTCAAAAAGACATTCTGGCGCTGAACACATTTGGAAATTCGAAAACTTAACAACAACAAACAAACATAAAACGTAATACGAAAAGTGAGTTTACACACGAATACATTTTAATCCGTGAAAAAAAAGAAACATTGTTTGCATAGCAAATTACAATCGATTTAGTTCTCTTTCTGTCTTCGTAAACAATTTCCAGCGATTCAAAAAAATACTTTCTATACACAAACGTCACTAAATAAATAATGCTGAACTACATGTGGAAAGACTTGAATACGTTTCTTAAGAATCAATAAAATTAGCTGCTTTGATCGAAAAGTCTTTTTTTTTAAAGCGATTTCATAATACATAATTCTAATGTATACTGTGAAATGGAATAAATAATAAAAAAAACTATCTATTTTTAAGCTTATTTCTTTTAATCTTTAATCAAGTACTTTTAAATGTCTTTTTTTTGTATGTGTGCAGAGTTTTTTTTTTTTAAATCCTTCGAACGCTAGTTAGAACATTTAAACAAAAAAAACTCCACGACTTATAGATTCATTAGTTTTCTAAGACTTGTTAAACAAGAAGCGAAGATAATTAATAGACACATTTACATACAAAAAAAAAAAAAAAAAAAAAAAAAAACCCCTAACCCCCACCAAAATTATTTTTCATTTCAAATTATTTACCCCCCCCCCCTTTTCTAAATCTTTTAAATAAATATTTTCTGCTCTTACTTTTTCTTTTAAAAAAAATGAGCGAAAAAAAGGCGAATAAAAACGTTAATTAGCGTATAACAGAATCAAAGACATTAACGTCTTCAAAACAGAGGGGGTCTAAACGCTAAAAGCAGTATGGATTTATAAATTAATAAAAATTAGCCATTTGTGAAATTTGTATTTCGTAACTTTTTTTGCTGGTAATTAACAATTTTTTTTCTCCTTTTTCGAAAACGTTCTGCTTCAATTTTTTTTATGATTGCCTCTCCAATTTCGTAATTATTTATAATAATTAACAATTCTGTTAAGTACTTAAAAGGATTTCGAAAAAGATGAAATTTTTCTCCCGAAATAGTTATACATAATTGTTAAAAATATATAAGTTTTTTTTTTAAAATTCTCATAGATAATTACCGTCAATTTTATTTTTTCTCCACTTTTGTTAAATATTTTTTCGTTATTTATAAAAACTATAATTATATAGAATGGAATATTATTACTTTGGAATGTTTTCATTAATTATAAAAGAAAATTAAAATTTAAAATAGTAACACTATTAATCCCCTTCTCTATTTATTTATTTTTTAAAAAATTTTAATCAAAATGTCTCACGCATCACAAATATAAACTAACTGGAGCTGAGAGTAATAAATGTTCAGCACTAAGCAAAACGTTAAAAATATGCAATGGACTAAATTCATATGACGTTATAGTCACATGATAACCACAAACGCGTGTTTCCAACCAATCAGTTCATGTGTTTCGCTGTTGCCAACTTTCACTCCTTTAAAAAATTTCTTAAAAGTATACATTTGTAAACAATAATACAAGTATAATAAATTATTTTTTTTAATTCTGAAAAACCTTTTGAAGAATTTTAACATTTGAATTTCTTTTCCACAAAAAAAACCAAATTTAAAATTTTATCTAAATCTTATCAGTCGAACTATCCCCGTATATTAATTTGCTGTAATATGCCATCATTTAAAACATCACGCATCAAAACAATATTGAATTAAGATAAAAACAATTAAAAAAAACTGCTATTTTATTGATATCAATAAATAAAATTATTTAAAAGATAAAATGAAAATAATACAGGATGAATACAAATGATGGACCCGATTAAAAAAAAAATCATATCGAAACACTACTGCACATATTACTACAATAAGTGATACATGAATGTTACCAGAAATATATATCAAGTTTTTTCTCTATTATAAATATTCGACCCTCTGGTTGCTCGTTCCATACATTTTGTAGTATCACTCTATCAAAGGTTCGTAATGTAGCAGCACAAAAGCCTATTTGTCGTCCTCTGTTATTTGTTATGTCATTTGCTGATGATACGGCTTGAAATTTATTTTCGTAAAATTTTCCGTACCGTATTCTGAGGCATTCCAAGTTCACAGGCGGCAACTCTTGTAGACTTCAAACAAAACTTTGCCTCACTCTTTCCACTGCTTCTTCCGAGACGCTTGGGTAGCGGCTGCGTTTCTTTTTACACAAGTAAACGTAAAGATTTCCAAATGCACGTTGCACCGAAATAACTGAAAAAATTCGTGCACACCGTAATACGCAGAAACTCCTCTCGGTCAATGTCGGCATGTTTGGATTTTACTCACAGCGATTTAGAATATGCTGTTGATCATTGGTGAGTGGAAAAAATTTGGAATATTTCTCTTTACAATCATGTATCATTTATTGTAATATATGCAGTAATTTGGAAAACATGATTTTTTAAAATTGGGTCCATCATTTGCGCCAGTATTTTAACCATTATTAAGCGCATGCAAAACTGTTATTCAATGAACCCCTGAATATTTTTCAATATGTATACGCCCCCATCAAAATAGAGCTACAAAAACGTCTCTCTTGCGGGTACCCAATTCATTGCGAGTCCAAATACCAAAGCCAATAAACCTAGTAGTTCCCGTCGAACTTTATGAAAGGTAATAAAAACCACGTATAAGACCAGTTCGATATTGAAGTACACATTTTTAAGCCATAAGTGCCCCAAAGAATGGCAAAAACATACACGGAAAAAGCAGACAGAGAGAGAAAAAAATATTGAAACGCACTTAGCGCAAATCAATAAACAATAACATAACAATAATAATAATAAAAGAAATTTTCTTTCCTTCATCCATTTTCTGTAAAACGCAGACGATAAGTTTCGTGTTCCCTCCACAGATGGGAGGAAGGGGAAGAAAGAGGGGGGAACCTATTTGGGAAAAATGTAAGCAAACACTGATCAAGAACACAAACCAAATGCTTTCAAAGCAATATAAAAAGATATTTCGGAGCAGAAACACAACTCGATCCTTTTTTTAATGTGTATTTCTTTTTCTTTCTTTCTTTTTTTTTTTTTATTTTTATAGTTTGTTAAGTAAACACGGATAAAATAAAAGAGAAGATTCCTACTTCGATGATAAAAACTTTTTATATATATATATTATTATTAGTAATATTATTCTTTTAAACTTAAACATGCACTTAGTCTAGTTCTCCCTTTTTTCCCCCCTTTTAAAATCCCCAAATGACAAAGAAAAAGCATATATCGAACAGATGTAACATGACAGCACTAAAAAAAATACTAAAGTCGAGACGGAAAAAATTCGATACCAAAATTTACACTGGAAAAGAAGGATAAAGGAACAAATGGTAGCAGTGGGCGGAAAATGTTATTTAAAAACGCTTTTTAGTCGAGAGCAGAAATGCATGCAAAAATAGCTAGAAAAAGACTTTAGTATATTTACAAATCCAATAAAACATTGTTCACTCTAGTGTTACATACGCTCAATAAACCAGGATTTTTAACATGAGTGGGGAAAAACAGACTGGGAGGGGCAAAACAAATATTTACTTTTGAAATTCTGTAAATAATTCTATTATTAGGGTTAGATTTAAATGGATGATTTATTCATTATAAATACAAGGTATTCTTTCTTAAATATTAAAATGTATTTTTTCAATGGAACTTTCGTTATCCATTTACGTGGTGTAATTTTTGCTGACTAATTAAAGTATTTTTTTTTTTAATTTAAAGAAAGAAAAGGTTTAAAATATGATTGTTGATTAAGACTGGTGCGATAACTGTTGTTACACAATTATGTAAGGTACATATTTCACATAATTTGGTTTGGAAAAACCATTAAAAATGTAAAGAAAACCTCAGACTCTTATTATTAATAGAAAAAAAAGAGGGGGAAGTGTAAATTAGTACAGGCCTCTATTAATATATTATTTCATGTTCATCAAGTTCTTTCGTTGAATTATTATTACTTATTTCTATTACTGCAGGGAAATGCATCCTAAACGAAATGTGTAAATGATGCGATAAACAGATCCTAGTTTTAAAAAAATTAACACAAGATTCAATGAAAAGAGCCCCGACATAAACTTTGATAAAAATACTTATATATTAAAACGAGAAGGGGCACCTCCTGTCCGACTAATAGCTGACCAATCCTCATTCTCATTTTACAAAGTTATTGTTCAAATTGTAAAACTGTAATTTACATGCATTACGCTTTCAATATATTGTAAGCAGGAAAAAATTAAAAAATTTTCCTCTGCATTTTAATTTAGTGCCCTTTCAAAAACCATGTTCCTCATCACTTTTTTCTCTAAATTGTACTGCATTCTTATTCCGTGTTTGCTTCTGCAACTTGACAGAGCCTCATACAATTGCCCATGAGTAAATATCGTTTCCTTCGATGTTACACATAAACAGACTTTTTCAAAACTCTGCCCTTGTGATTTATTAAGAGTTATAGCAAATGCCAATCTAACAGGGCATTGCGTACGGTTCATTATATGGATTTTTCTGCAAATGGATTTTTATTAATAATTCGGTGTAAAATTCGCAATACATCGTCACGTTGAACTATTTTTGCACGTTCATGCAAAGCTTCATCATCATCATAAAAGTAAATTTATCCAAACTGCGGTTATGTATAAATAAATTTATTACAGCATCTCGAAAAGCTTATTTTAAAAATAGAGAGATAGGCAAACTTTTTTGAGAACTGTTTAAAATAGCACAAAATTTAAAAATTTTCTACTCTTAAGCAAATTATATCAAAACATTAACTTAATTTTTACCTTGCAGCATTTGTGTTACTTTTATTATTTAGAGAGCACTAGAAAATTCAACAATAACTACTTCTAAGGTGCACATATCTGATCTTATCACAAATTGAATAAAACATCACGAAAATCTAATTTAAAAATTATTCTCAGTCAATTTAATTCACGAAACATTAATATAATATCCGAATAAAAAAAAGCAAATACTTCAAAAATAATTTAAATAAAACGCCTTAATCATCATCATCATCAGGAATGGAATATAAATTAATGATATGTCTTCTGCCTTAATAACTTCTCATTTCTCGATAGAACATTTTCATTTTTTTTTAAATCCTGTTATTAATTTCCCAAAAGAAATTCATAACAATAAATCACAATATACATTATTAAACACAGGAGAAATATCAAAAATACATAACACCGGAAATAAAAATGCAGCCAAGATTTTAATTTATATCAATATAAGTATTCGGAGGGGCTCCAAAAAATAAAACGATTAAACACAAAGAACCATTACTTTATTATTTGCTTGTGTGGCTCTCAAAAACAAATAAAAAGAAAAGGATATTGAAATTTCTTTTAAAAACATCGTGTCCAATAATGCCTCTGATTTTTTATATATATATATATATATAAAAAAGGGGGGGGGATGAGGAATCTAAAATTCAAGCAAGCCAGTATTAAAAAGGAAAGAGATTTGCAATTCAAAAACTAGATCTTTTAGCTTTTTGTTGAGGTGCATTTGCTCGGAGATCGATATAAATATGTTTTGCAAATCTTATCTAGTTCTTCTCTCGACTATTTTGCCCGAAGGTGCTTTTTTTACATAAAGAGAAAGATGTATGCTTCAATTTATCAGAGCTTTGTTTAGGTTACTGTTCGGCAACTTCCACTGCTAAGAGAATAAAAAATGGATGCGAGAAAGACGGGATAAAATAAATAAGTAAATGGCAAAGGAAAAGGCTTGAAAAATGGAACAGATATGGATTATGTTCTTTGAAAGAAAGACTTAACGACAAAAATGTTTGTCGTAATGGATCACGTTGCGAAATTAAATGATCAAAATAAATAAAATAAAATCGATCAACAGATCCAAGATAATAAAAACAGCTCTTCTATACATTATTAAATTACCGTATTCGTTTGAATCTTTACCCAAAAAGAGAATTACTATGGCTAATAGATGTCTTAATGGAATACGAAAATATATTTGAAATCGAATTTAATCAAAAGAAAAACAAAGGTTCTATTGAATAAAAATCTTTTAAGATCAGTATTAACATGTATATGAGACTTGGTCCATATCTAGAGCAGATGAGAATATAAGTATCTACGAAAAGAAGGTTTTAAGATTTAATTTTGATGGAATTCAAGAAAATGGTACGTGGTGAAGATCAAAAATTTAGAACTCCATCACTCATATAAAGAATCTGACATCGTTAACTTCATCAAAATACAACGAATTAAATTTTGCGTTGTCAGAATGGACGAAGACTGCACCACTAAAAATGTCTTCAATGCCCAACCCATTGGCACACGGAGAAAAGGCAGGACAAATCTAAAATGAATTGATGGCCTAGAAAAAGATCTGGTTTTGAGTACTAAAAATTGGAGAACACTAGCAGAAAGAAGGCTGTCCTGGAAAAGGCTTCTTTAGAAGGCCAAGTTCCACCCTGGGCTGACGAGCCACTGAGGAAGGAAGGAAGGGATTTGAATCTCCAAAGCGTTTTTTGTGAAAAATAAAAATAGTGTAAAATTGTTTATCCATATCCGATCAAATTTACGAAATTAAAAAGAAAAAAAAATTAAAATGTGAACTAATAAGAAGGGAATAATTAATTTACTTTACCAGTAATAAAGTGCTTTTAAATGCATATATGGACCTGCAATTGCTTTGAATGTTAGAATCATGTTCACCCCCCCCCCCCCAATCCAACGAATTAGCATTAACATTGGAAAAAAGTGTGGCTCCGATTCGAATAAATACGTCTTACTTATATATAGACAAAATATTAGTATTATAGAAGCATTTTGCATAAAAGAAGAATGTTTTAAATTGATTGTTTCTTCACTTTTTGCCAAAAAAAAGTATTTAAATCATTTTTTCTTGTAATAATATTCTTAAAATATACATATAAAATTGTTTTAATTCAACTAACTGATACCTATTTATACACTTTTTTCAAAAGTCACTGTTTCGGACGTACTCGGTAACCTTAAATAAATTACCACCTTCAGGTTTTAAAACATAATTTTTATAAGTCGCACTTCAAATAATTAAATTACACTAAGCACTATAAACAAAAAAAGAGGAGGAAAATAAAGGAACTATTAAGGTCTATTGATTTGTTATTTTGAATTACTTCCAAATGGCTTTAAAAGAAAAAAAAATACCCACCAAACACATCACCTCCAATTAGCGGTCAGATTAAATATATAGAGAAAAGACACCCGTGGAACTTTCTCGACTAAAAACCACGCAAACAAAATGCATAATTTGGCACATGATGCTTTAATAACTGACATTTATCGCTTTTAAAACACAAAAAAATAGAAAACACGCTTTCACACTTTGAATTTAAAATGAAGCCCGGGCGTCACTCGAACGGAAAAAACAAGACACGGTGACAGTTACCAAAGAGGGCGTCATCTTATTAGTCGAAAAATAACTTCTCCGCAATCGATCAATAACTCATTTCCATCTAAATAAAAAATACTTCCGAAAAATTCCAACTTGTGTATGGCTCCGATCCTAATTACGCCTATCAGTACCGGGAACAGGTTAAAATACATATTCCAATAGAAGCATAATTTACCATCCCGTGTTGTCTGTTGTTTTCGCAAAATAACATGAATCCACTATTATCGTTAGATCTATTATTGCGAGAGGCCTCTTTTACCATCAAACGACTTATCGAATTATAGGGATGTGCAATAACGGTTATTCAAATGCGACTCCGATTATCGTTAGGACTATACATTTTCTCTCCCTCCCTCCTTAACCACCACCACACATTTCATTTTCCATCGCTGGGGGCTTTTATCTGCTGCAGGGGTTGGCGAAAAGAGAAGGAAGGAATTGATCGTTTGGCATCCGTAATTTTCAATTCAGGTGAAGGGAGGGGGGGGGGGAATATAGCCCTACCTATCTTTGATGAATATTTGATGTGCGTTTTGCATTTTGCGACGAGCACTTTCCATTGAACGTGTCTGGTCCAATAGTAACAGGGTTGAGATAACACGGAATGGAATTGGTTGAAGGGAAAAAGGTTCAAGACTGGTATGATGCCGTTGTAATAAAAGAGAAGGAGATTTCCGGAGATTTTTATCGATGGAGGATTTGAATGGGGGCTTTTACCTGAACCTTATCAGATTGAGGGTACTGGAAGATTGGTTCTGCATTGATTGGATTTAAAATTATTTATGAAAACGATCGCGTGATGTCCTTTTGTTCTTGAGAGACTGAAATGTCCCTTGTTCGCTTGGAGAGGAAATACTCCTGATGGTTGACACTGATCCCATTTTATAATCAAATTAACTATTCATAGACGAATCATATGCTTATCTGGATAAGCGTTGATTGTGTATTGTATCATGTCCCAAAAATTTAAAAAAATGATAGTAATAATCAATTTCCGATAAACAAGCAATTCAATTGTTTTTGAGCTACAAGAAAGAAATGCATTATAAATTAATTCGCGAAATAGTGTTTCATCTTGATGCGTTGACTGTCAATTAATAGTTAAGCGATTCGCGCTCCCCATTCTCACCTTTTTTGACAAAGGCAGTTAGTGCATTGGGCGAGAGGGGACAAAAGGTATAAATAACCCAATCCTTCTCTGAAATAAGCAAATCCTTCGTTAACACTGCCAATATAATTTTTTTGCATTCCACAGCAATCGGAATAATTTTAAGATCGTATTTCGGAAAGACATATTTGCACGCCATGAATAGTTCACGCACCGGCTGAGAGAGACGTATTTATACGTCGGCGGAAGTTGAGGGGTTAATTCATCACGATTAACTTATTTTGAGTGTATATCCATTCGTATGGATAATTAAGAGCCTTTATTAGCAAGAATATTATCTTATTTGTTTGAACCACAATTAGATATATTGATTATTTATGAACATCGTATGTTAAAGCTATACAAGGTCCAATAGCGACGAACCTCTTAATTTTGAACAACGCTCCAGAACCAAACCTAAATTGCTAAGCCAATGTGGGAACTTTATTTAAAGCGCACCAAGTCGCTTCACAAAGCTGGTCTTTAGTGATACAAGGACTTGAACCTACAACTCGTCAGAACCAACGCAGGACACGAATTTGTAGCTGAAGAATTCTGAAATCACGACATTCGTTTAAAATGTTTTCAAAAAGCTAAACGTTGAAAATATTTTAGGCTTCATTAATCCTTATGAAAAACAAAGGAAATTCAATATCAATTTGAACAACAAATTAAAGTATAAATACTTCATGTTGTTCTATGCGCTTTGATTAACACTAATAGATACAATATTCAACAGAACCGCTTATTAAAAAAAATGCTTAGCTAAAGGATAAAACAGGAGGGTGATGGGTGAAAATTCCTATCACACATTACGGATTCGAACCAATCTTTCAATTCTGCACGTGAGGTCACCCAAACGAATATTCATCTCAATCCATTTACGAATAAAGCCCTTGCCGATATGACGGACAGGTGTTTTCCGAGGAAAAAAAGATCAAACATCCATGCAAATTACACGCATTGTCCCTTTTCCTCTGAAAAAAAGATGGAAGGGGAAAAAAAGAATTCTTCAAAAACCCTGGCAAAGAAATTCCCAAGGGAAGTTACAGTGCGCAGCAACTGAACCAACCCCCCTTGGAAAAGTCCGCCAGCTGTTGGAAAAAGCAAGACAGACATCTCTTACAGTTTGAAAAAGTAGAGGTCAGGTGGACCCCCTCCCCCCTTGAGGAGATGAATAGTGCCCATTAGACGGAAAAAAGATGGCTCTTTTCAGTGGTATAGGTTGGCAACAGCTGCTGGGAAACGAAACCAAGCGACTTGGAAAAAGTCCGTTCGTCTTAATCCCTCTTTTCCTGCTGCTCTTAAGAGCAACATTCATCCACTTTTCTTCGGGACACCCCCCTCCCCCTTCGTTCTCTTGCCCCTTATTTTCTTTTTCAGAGGTTCTCGGATCTTTTTGCATTTGCGGTTGAGTCATTCTTTTTTTGGGCCCTGGATTAAGACAAGGCTTAAGCCTCACATTCGAAGGATTAGAGGATTTTTGCATCGAGAAATAAAGATCGATTTGGAATAGGCCGTAGATTTACTCAGGATTAATTTACTCGACAGAGGCTGAAAATGAGAACACTTTAAAAAACAAAAATCGATTTAAGAAAGAAAGGTTTTGAAGAAAATCCAGAAAAATCCAGCCTTTCTTTAAAAACATTCAGTGCTTTCAGAATGGTTTTAATGGTTGAAATATAAAGCAAAGTTTAAAGAAATCCCAATACATTCTTTAAATATAGGTAAAATTTGTTTAAGTTTAAAAACAAGGACTTACATTAAGATTACCATTACGGCTCTATGGGGGGAAAAAATATTGATCAGAACCTACTTATGCGGGGAAAGATGTACTATGGTATGGAGGTTAGTAGAAAAATAATTTCACAATTTAATATTGCCAAAAAGGGGGGCTGACCTTTAAAAAAATGGAAAAAGACTTAATTATGGTTAGATAGTTTTAGACACAAATAATACTATTTTTTTACAATATAAATAGCCAAAATACAATGATTATTGATAAGTGAGTACTGACGTACATTGCAACATTTCATAACACCAGGTCCCTCTTCCCGCACCAACCTTATTTTTTTCGCGTCTTTCGCTTCATTGTCCACTGTCATTGCGATTGTAGGGTTTTTTTTTTTAAATAAATTAAAGCTAAAGAAGCTGTTAAATGTACATGTTTTTTCTCTTGTAACTATTTAGTAGGTGTTCTCTCATCTCAATAAATGTTAAAAAGTACTAAAATCTCTCTCATTTAAAAAAAAAATTACTTGGACCATAAAAAGCTCAAATACTTGAATTCCATTCCCTTTGTGGTAGTACTTAACATAAATAATATTATCTCCCCCCCCCTTTTCATGTAGATCAGGGGTGTCCAACCCAAATGACCTTGCGGGCCACTTCGGAAAAACATTATAATCTCGCGGGCCGCACATAAAAATTTGTACCTTTATATCAGATTTAGAAAGAAAGAAAAACATTTATATGAGTGAAAATTTAATACAGAATGAATTATTATTGTTTTCATTATTTTTCATGTATACAGACATAGATAATATAACGTTTACATAATATAATAATGCAATAATCAAATAATGTTTAAAATATTACAGTTGCCCTTTTCTTGAAAATTACGGTGTTCCTTTTGAATTGATCTTTCGATACTCATTGTTGAAATTTGATTGTGCTGTCCTTCGCAAACGATAAAGTATTCCCCCCCATTCTGAATATTTTTTTGAACTTTAAAAAACATCTCTGACGTATCATCAGAATATTCGCAAAAATGGTTATTCTATGTAATTTTAAAGTGAATGGTACTTATAAGTACCGTCGGTAGATAAAGGGTTAAAAAAGATTGATGAAAACACCTTCACATCAAATCTTAAATTTACCGTAAAATTAATGAAGTGGCAGAATTATAAAATCCCCCCCCCTCAAAACAATTTATCATTTAAATACCATTCAAACATAATATACCAGAACGTATAAAACAATATGTAAGCATTTCGATAGCTATTTCATTAGCAAACATTTGCTAAACAAAGGGAAAAAGAACGAAAAAATAATTGGATCAAGGTGATAGGGTTTAAAAAAGAATTCATTGTAAATGTAAACCGGATAAAAAAAACCAATTGTTCTCAATGCCCAACAAAATAAATAAAATATAATTAAAGGAATTCAACAAATTTTAAATCCATGGTACTAATTTATCTCTTTCTGTTCTCTCTCTCTCTTTTTTAGTTTTTTTAAAAACAAACGAACAAAAATTAGGGCGTGGGCGTTTGTAGTAATTGCTGACAATCAAAAGACTTTTCTTTCAAATGAAGGAGAAACTTTTTTCCTTTTAAATGAAAGAAAAACCTATTCTAATAACGTATTCGATTTCTAAAATTTTTAAACAATATTGTTATTTTGCGTTTATTTTAAAATATTGTCAGCACGTAAAGTCTCTCGATATTTTCTACAGGTAAACTTGTTTGCACACACACACACACACATAAAGTCTATAAGAAACAATTTTTTAAAATACAAACTATAAAGTTAAGCTGTAAATTATTCATCTATTTTTTTTTTTTAAATATGTAAATTGAGAGAGAAAAAAGATTTATTTGTATAATACTTTATTTTAATATTTAAACTGACTAAATCTTAATCGAATTAAACTGATTAAAATTTTTTTTAACTATATTTAATTTTATTATGTAGGGCGTTATTATATCAAAACATAATACAATTTAAAACTAATTATTTATGTGTTTAAAAAAAACCGATTCAAGTTTAAGAAAAGTTAATAACACTTTTTTTTATTTCTTTCAGATGGATTATCCCAATCACACGCTTTTCGACACCCAAGTTGATATAGTAGCGGATTAATTGAATATTTAGTTAAACGTACTTCAAAAGGATTGAATTTTAAATATATAAGGTAAGTGCGCTTTGATTCAATTTTTTAAAAATAACCGAAAACTGCCTTGTTTTATAACACATACCAATTAAAATAACTGTGCAAAATAAATCTAAAAAATAAACAAGCATCAATTGTTTAAAAAAATATATATTTATAAAGCCATTCAAATATAAATAACTAACGACAACAACCATATATAAAGAATTAAATGACTCCAACACCACGAATAGAAATCCATTACAACTTGGAAGTATTTTTCATCCCAAGGAAATAAAACTTGTTTTTTTTTTTACGACGTTTAATTGCATTGCCACGCCTTATTGCTATATTACGATGTTGTTTTGCAACAACAATCTTTCTTCAACAATAAATCCACAGGGAAGTCAGCGAACTCATTAGCGGTAAACCTATAATTGAATTATTTCCTTAATAAGAACGATTCATCTCACAAATATTAACTTTAAATTTGCGCTCGACTCCATTATTTAGCCAGAACCATAATTCAATTAAAAAATTAATATAATCCACTTTATTGTTTAGTATAATAGTGCAATTTTTATTTATTGCACATTTAATTTGCTAAATCTTTAGCTTTTAAATTTTTTATCTGTATCTCTTACTATTGGACAAGCCCCGCCCTTTCTATCAAATACTACTTCCCTAGACTTTTGAGCAGCCAATGAGAGTCCATTTCCTCAAGTTCCAAGAACCAATCAGAGAGCGAACACTCAGCTCTCTCCTATACACGCAAAATTACTTCATCGAGATGAACTTTTTCGAACGATTGGCTCAGCCAATCAAGAACCTCCATCTCCCAGCATGAAAAGTACAAAGTCGACTCCATATCTATCACCCTATATGGGATGGAGAGCCGCAAGCGGCCCATGTGCCCAGTAATAGAGAGAACCCATATGACTAGTAAAAAATCCTATCATAACAAGTTTGTATGTGTGTGGTCAAAACGATCATTTCTTTTAAACATTTCTTCATTTGAACATATAGATTTAAATATCAATTTTAGATGTATGTATGGAGAACTGAAAAATATAACATATCTTCAATGTATCCCCGAAGTTCAGCAAAGCTAGACAAATCGATATAGTGTACCCGAAGAAAATCCAGAACCATTAACAGGTTGGAAAATAAGATCTTGTTTGGACAGCCCTAACAAAACATTCCCTGCTCCCCAATCATTCGAGGATAAGTCCTGGGCAGGTTTGACTAATGCAACACTTCGTACAGATTGGAAAAATCCGATTCCGCTGGATTAAGCCTAAGATCGTCGATGTTCATTGAAAAGCCAGTCTACATTGAAAGAAGCAAGGGAACCTATTGAAAGAATATCACTGATGCCCTTGAGGGGGGGGGGGGCAAGAGGCTGTGTCTTTACATTTTGTTTTTAAATACAGTTCGATAACATTCAGAGGGTTCTAGAGAATTGGTGACTCACATGAACCCATATGAATACAATGAACTAAGTTCATGACGCTCACATGATAAAGGTAATCATGTGTTTTCCATTGATTAAAAACTGACATACTAGTTGTTCTACTTGTAAAATTTAGATAACATTTAAAATTTGATGATTGGGTAAAGATGTTTACGCGTGTTAATATTCTTCAAATAGTTTTTAAAATCAAGAAAAACCCTTGCATTATGCGAGTACTTATAAATTAAGCACATTTAGTTTAACTATGTGCAATATTATCGTTGACAGAAATGTACTTTTTAAAAGAAAGTTTCTGCTAAATCAAAAGTTGGCAACAATGAAGTACATGAACTAGTTGGCTGGAAACGCATGATTACAATTGAGATAACCATGACGTCACATAAATTAGCCCATTAACGTTATTGAATACAAGCGATATTTCCAATGACGTAGCTAGTCCTGAGTTGCCCCTGTATCATTTCTTGGAGGTCCTTTTTGGAAAATGAATGAAAGTGATCGAATTAATAAAAGATTTGAAAGTGTCAAAAGATAACGCATGCTGGGACACGTATCATTGGCTCTGCTGATACGGCGGTACCTACACCCCTGGATATTTCCCTAAGATGGTCTTATGTCTGAAAAGCTGAAGAAAATTTGCAACACATTTTTTGACAGAAAAATGTTTCACTTTCCATATACTTTAAAGACATGGAGACAATGTACCACATATTCATTCATTCCACTGCGTCTTTAAGACTTAAAAACATTTCGTAAATTATCTATTTTTCACTTTAACATTGTTGAGTTAAAAGCCACTTGAGCATTACAGTGTAAGAGAGGAGACATGGAGCCCATTACATGTCCGAAAAAAAATAAGCTGCACGCTAAGATGGTGAAGACAGAATAAAATATTAACGTTGAATAGTTTTTCTCCAGGCGCGGGGGCGGAAAAAAAAAACATGTGACGAATTTGGGGCCCTATTTTTACAACACTGCACGAAGGTACGAATTTTGTGTAGAAAACCAAATCCAAGAGAAATATGCCCAAATAAGACGTTTCAGTAAATT
This sequence comes from Trichonephila inaurata madagascariensis, assembly GCA_019973955.1. Lineage (NCBI taxonomy): Eukaryota > Metazoa > Arthropoda > Arachnida > Araneae > Nephilidae > Trichonephila > Trichonephila inaurata. The sequence goes on along the minus strand of BMAV01022129.1, from coordinate 459,125 downwards.
AGTGGACTGAAAATAAAATTATACTATACTAAAGATTTTTTTTTAAAAAAAAAAGTGTTTCAAGTTAAAACTCTATTCATTAGGGGGAAAGCCAGGTTAAAAAACACATCTTGCCCTTATTTTCCCTAAACTAATCTCACTTTAGAATCTCCATTTATTTCCATAAAACATTCTAATGGGAAAAGCCTGTCTGTCTCTTTTTTTCCCACCTCCCTCCTTCAGCCCCCAAAATTGAATAATAGCAGTGGTTTTACAGAAACAGCCGCGAGAATCTGTAACAGCGTGTTTTATGTGCCTTGTGAGGCACGTTCAAATTAGATGACTCTGAATAACGGTTGCAGTAATTCAATGGGCCGTCAACGCAGTCTTTTTCCTCGTCTCTTTACATAACAATATTTCGCCTCTGACGGCTATTACAGTTCGATGGAGGGGGGCAGCAAGGAAGTCTTGAAATAGTTCTCGGAAGAGCAAGAAAGCACGGCGTAAATTATAAGTGACAGCCGTGATGGATTGCGGCTTTCAGTTTAAGTTATTCAAATTTCTACCTTTCTTGTATGGGACGAATATGGTGTAGCTTTATAAGACTTGAATCTGTGTCTCATCTTAGAGGCGGCCGCTAAAACTTCTCCAGTTATTTTAAGCTTTTTTGTTACTTTCCCCCTCCCCCTTCTGGTTTTCTTAAAACATTTTCTTTTTTCTTGGTTGGATTTTAAAATCGCACGTAAATGTCTACTTGAGAATTGCAACGGCGCTGCATGTAAATGACTATTCGAGTTGTTGATAGCTGTGGTTAGCGTCACGAGTTGGAAAAAGAAATATATATATGTTTAAAAAACAGTAAATTATTCATGTGACCATTCGCAAGGAAATATCACGGAATTTCTGCTAAGGTTGCAAAAATACACGGAATGCAATTGATGATTAAATTCCAAACCATGTAATCTGAAATATTTTCCTGAGTGATAAAAAAAAAAAAAAAAAAAATTAAATTAAATCCCATTGGAGATGTATAGTAAGTATTTATTCATGTACTTTTTTTAAGTATCATAACCTGTATGGATAAAATAGCTTTGATATATATAACAGATATATATATAATTTAATGTATATCTAGTACTGTAGAACGTTAGACGTTAAAGATTAAACCAAATGTGATAAATTTGGGGTTGGGTAAACAATGAAGTCCCCTTTAGTGTAACAAATTATTGATTGATTTAAGTAAGGTTACACAAAGATAACATACATCATTAGTAAAAATTTATGAGCTTTGACGAATTTTCATTGCGACCACATCCTTTCCTCACCTGACCTGTACTGAAGATCGGCGGTCGCTAGAGGGCGCTTCTGCTGGTTAAGTCAGCCAGTAATAGACACTATGACTGGAACAACTACAATATATAATTTTCTATGCATACATTTTTTTTTTAAAGTTGAAACACAATCAAGCGCTATTATGGTTGAATATTATTTAATATTCTGATGTTTTTGAATTAAAATCAGAGGGGGTAGAAAAATTTTTTTTCATGGGGAAGGAGGGCGTTTCCCTTCAACTCAGCTCGAAATAAATTCACATTTTAAGGTGAAAATAAGCAGCAGATTTCGAAAATTAACTTCCCCTTGAAAAGAAATAAAAATGTAATTTTATTAGAAAAGATTTGTTTAAAATTTCGGTAAGCAAATCTTATTCACGGAAAGGAACGGAATTACAACCCCCACATCGTTACACAACTGATTAAAACTGTTATTCAAAATCAATTATAAATCTTTTTTTAATGTTCATGGTTTTATAACATAGGAAGCATAACAATAATCATTACGCACTGAAACTATCATTTTTATATCATAAAAATTTTCTGATTTATTTAGTAGCGTCATTTCTATTTTTAAATTAACATAATGCGATTATTTATCAAATAATTTTGAAAGGTTTTTAAATTGAAATATTTTTCTTATGTTGTGCGTTCATAAAGATTGTGTCATTACTGATAATAAATTTTAAATGATGTAAATAACAAAAATTTATTTTTCAGTGAATTCATGAATAATGAAAACGCCGAATCTGTCCTCCTTTTCTTGATTTTCCGAGTTCTCGCAACTTCGCCTCGATATAATTCATGTCCCAAAAGTAATTTGGTTGAGAGTTAGTTACATAATGATTATTATGAATGAGTAATGTTTTTGGAAAAAATGTAATGTGTTTGAAAATAGCAACGCTTTATTTCTTACTTTATATTTAAAAACATATTTCAATCATTCCCATCAGAGAATACAATATCATTTCAGAGAAATGACATTGACAAATTCATTATTAAAATTCAGAATTTTACAGTTCTTGTTTTCCACATTCCTTGTTTTGTAAATATTTTCAATTATCTTTTATTATTTCTATTTATTTTCGACAATTAACAACTTCATTATAAAAATTCAGAATTTTTGGTTCTTGTTTTCCACATTCCTTGTTTTGTAAATATTTGCAATTATCTTTTATTATTTCTATTTATTTTCGACAATTCGAAAAGGAAATGATCTACAATCCCCCCCCCCCCTCTTTTTCAAGTTTAGGTGATGACGTTTGAGAGAAATAGTGACAAATAACCCAAACATGGATTTAAGAATGAACAATGAGATCTTTTTCTTCTTGTCTTGTCGATGGATTTAGTGCGAGATGCTTACTCGAAACATATATACTAGGAGAACTGAACTGTTTAATTTTTTTTTTAAGGACTCACTGTAAAATATTCATATTCGACAATGAATACGTTAAAATTCTAAACTAATCGAATTTTCTCTATTCAAATCACTAAATCGACGACTTCTAATACTTGTTGCCAACTTGAGAATTAAAATTATAATATAGAATATTCAGTATTCGATTTTTAAACAAGACAATAAATAGGCCTACAAAGCACAATAGTTTAAAAAATACTCTTTGAATTAAAATTACAAAATATATGGTTACATTGAAATTATCAACAGAAATTTCAAGAATTAAAGTGTCCAATTGACGAATGATGGTTCTTTAGGGAAAAGAATCTTACTTTTCAGACTCCAAACACGATTCAAGGTAAGAAATGTGACGTTGTTTAATTCTATTGGTCATCTAGAATACATTGGGAAATCTTAAACCTGCTATAACTTTACTACTTACGTTAATTAAATTTCCTTTTGAATTTCCAATACCTTATTATCAGTGGCGCACACAAGGAGGAGTCTCGGGTCAGGACTCCCCCCCCCCACCCGAAAGCCCTCGATTTTTTTTTGATTAATTATAATCCTATGCATAAAGTACGCAGGGGCGTAGCTACCGCCGTATCAATGATACGGGGCCCCAAAACGTGTAAGCAAAGAATCACAACACATTAAGGAGCTCTTAGAAAGGGCCCCCCAGGAAACTTTGATACAGAGCCCACTCAGGACTAGCTACGTCAGTGATAGTACGTAAAATTTAATTAAGTAATTGTTATTAATAATTAATTTAACTAATTAATGCTAATTATTTATTCAATAATTTATTTTTCCCCCCAAAACCGACAAATTTAAAAGAATATGTTGGGTGACATAGTGGAGCATGATACGAGAATGGTGAACTTTCGACCCTGGACCCCCCCCCCTCGAAAAAGTCCTATGTACGACACTGCTTATTACATAAAATCGCATATTTAAGCAGCGTGGTTCTTCAAACAAGAGTGGTGTGGTTGGGGGCTCAATCCCTCCTTCTTGTAGACCAATAGATTTTTAATTTTTAGCGTAATGATTACGTCTCAACGCTATCACTTTAAGTTAAATATACAAAAAAAAAAAAAAAAATCTCGCATTTATATTGGATAATGATGTATAAACGCTCTACAAAATGCAAAGACGTAATAATGACTATTATTAAATTAATTAGTATTAAAATTTACATTATCATTCTTTTGAAAATTTAGGTAAATTATCGAGATGGATTTCATCGTCTGATTCGGAGCTCGTACTCTATATTTAATCCCCCCCCCCTCCTCTTGGGTATAACTGAAAAACATTCCAAATTATTCTCGTGATAAAAAAAAAAGCGAGTGGAAATGATACACAGTTATCGTTTCCTATCAAGTCAGTAAACAAACGTAAAATTCATACGCGTTTCAAATTCAGTTTTGAAAAGGTGCTGACTTTTAAATGGAAATTCCACGACACGGACAAAACAAGAATGGAGAAAAATATATGAATTTACGGATCAAAACCCAAAGCACAGCAAAAAGACTACTTTTTCTCCATAATATGCAGCCTCTCTCTCAAAACATATTGAAAGCATTTCAATAACAAATATTTATAACGCGAAGGACATAAAGTTGTTTTTCCGGCACTGTACCCCCAAACAAAAATAAAAATAAATAAATAACATATTTTCCAACTTAAAAGGTTCTGTCACATTTCCGTCATTGCATATGGATGTTTTCTCGCAAAGGGATAAAATTATATAGCTCTGTCGTACAAAACTGATGTATCTTTCCAAAGAGGGAGGAGGTAGGGAAAAAAACTCATTTTCTTCGGTTACCGCTATTTCGTTTTATACCTTTTTAATAGATATTGCTTTTTCAAAATATCATCCCTACTCCTTCCTTCCCACCCCCTTTCAGCCTTTTTCTCGTTTTCGAAATACAAAAAGGTACAGAGGGTTGTTGAATTTTCTTTTTTATATGCCGCGCATATATATTTTAAAAGAAGTCAGAA
>BMAV01022129.1:412157-441865 GCA_019973955.1 Trichonephila inaurata madagascariensis | reverse complement strand
TAGAATTAAAAACTTTTTAATATGTGATCATGGAGTTGAAATAAGTGAAATGTATTTTATTTTTTTATTTATTTTTATAGCTGTGATTGATTTGAGATGACTGCACTCCATTTCAAGTTGCTTATAGGTAATGGGAAACTTGCTATATTACATGTGTGTATTTTCCTTTTTCTCTAGCTATAACTTTTTTTTATTGCTTTTATAATAATGCTTTTGGTAATAAAAAAATGTTTACAAAAATGATGACTATTTTCTTTTTCTTTACAAAAAATTAACATTATATTTTTGTTCATGTTTGAACAAATAAGTTGATGATTATCTTCCATGCCCACCCAAAAATACTTACAAAGAATATTAGGATAAAATTTAAAGTTTTTGTTCAACAGTAAAACTATGTTAACATTAAAAATGAAAACAAAATAAACGCATTAAAAGCTATTTTTAAAAACGATTAAGTTTTAATATTTTTTACGGATATCTTGAAATCTTATACTACAGTGAAGCACTTTCCTTTCTGAATCTTTTTTAATTTAACATTTTAAAATATAAGTATTTTTCAATAATAAGTAAAAATTAAATACTTAATTTTTGTCAAAGTACACAGAGAGACTTTATTATTTATTTAGAAACAAAACAATTTTACGTTTTTTCCCCTTCAAATGTTGCATTACTTGAAAAACTTAATTTGAATCAAAATTTTTGCCAAAACTTTTTCCAATATTACAGGTGTAGGTAAACTAATCAAGAATTTTTTTAAAAAAAAGAATATCACAGAAATAGAGAGAAAAGAAACAAAAAAAAAATAAATAAATAAATAAATAATTAAAAAAATAATCTGCAGAAGGCTTATAAAATGAAATAAAAAAAATGAAAATTTAAGAGATGTATTCTAAGATTTTAAATTTCATTTTTGATAAATAGTTTTTCAAATAATTACAGTTGTTTATAAATCTATTCGTTAAGAGGGGGGGGGAGAAGGAAAAAAATCGATCTTCGTAGAAATACTTTTATGTTCGAAAAAAAGAATGTAAAACTTTTCCATTAAAATTAATTCGCAGATCGTTCAGTAGAAGAATATTAAGATAGAAAGCAGTTAGCGACATCTATCCGTGACATGCAGTTTTAAATACAAAAGCAGTGTTCCATTTCCTTCATAGATGGCAGCACAAATCAGTGAAATATTTAAATTGCATCAGAGCTGCCATCTGTTGCTCGTGTGTTGAACTAATATTGCTTGACTCTATGCAAGAGATAATGAAAATTTTTAGTTTAACTAATTTTGATTTCAAAAAATATAATTAAGTACAAAATATCATTTAAAAAAAACCTTATCAAATTATATTTCTTTAAAGATTATAAAAAAAAGCCCATTACTTTTTTCCAATTTTCAGAAATAAAAAAAATTCTTAAAATTTTTAAAAATCAAAGATTGAATGAATTTATTAGATTTATAACGTAAATATTTTTGTTTTGAAGAATGCAATGTCTTAAACCTTTTATAGGAAACAATACAGAACAAGTAAATAAAACTAACTAGTTTTATTTTATATTCAGAAGTTCAGATACAGATTCACAAAATATATACAAGAAAAGAAAAATTTCAAAACTCACCACATCTTGACACAAAAGTTCGAACACTGCATGGATTTATAATTTCTTCTTTACATAGTAGTTGGTCATTCATTAAAACTTATTTGTTTCGAAAACCGTACAATTTCAATCACACAAAAAATAATTTAAGTGTGTGAAGTAAAAATTTAATGACATAACTGAATCTGGAACTAGAAAGACTTTCTTTTTAAATTTAATACAACGTTTCTAAAAGTCCACACAGAAATTTAATCCAGAAATTTATCATTCAATTAGAATTGTATCATTTTTTAAAAGTACAAATTTTTTAAGATGTATACTTTTTAGAACATTTTTATAATATTCCAAAAATATTCCTCAACAAATTCTTAGTGGTGAAATATAATTATTATATGAAACAATATTTTCATTTGAAATTACAGATATTACAGTTGTATTTTTAAAAAGAACTTTTAAAAATTTCAGATAATATTTCATATAGGCTGAAGGTAATATATACATAGTACAAATTTTTGTAGAATTTGAAAATATTAATATTTAATCTTCAGTATAAGAAATATATGAAAAATTCTTCTAAATACAAAAAACACATTTATTATTGAAATTTCAGTAAATATATATAAATATAAACTTTATTAAATTCAACACAATATCAATATACATATTTAATAAAACATTATATAAATATAAAAATTAATTTTTTAAAAATTTTCCAAATTTAAAAAGGATTTTAAAATGAAAATAGTGAAGGGTACAAAAATGTTAGGCTATTTTTTAAAATTAACTGAATAGGCAAAAACCAAGTAATTATAGCAATTATTAAAATTTCAAAAAGGGAAAAAGAAGCACCAACACCAATGCATGCGACATTTAATGTTATGTAGATGCGATAAGCATCTACAGTACAGGGTGTATAAACCTTAAATATGTACTTTATTGATAAATTAAGGGCAAAAATAATTCTAATATGAAGATAGCTTATGTATTTACTAAATAAAATTGAAATTTTAATATCTTCTTCTAAGGCATAAGGCAAATAATTTAAACTAATTTTTTTAAGTTTTATTATTCCTAATATTAAATCAAGAGAACTTGTTGAATAAAACAAATAATCAATAATGTATAAATGTAGGAGTAAAATACTTAATTTATTTACTATTTAGCATTTATTTACAAAGAAACCTAAGCTATATATATTTAAAAAAGACATAGCATAAAAAATAATGAACTGAAGTACTTATTATGATATATAACAAAATACAATAATCCAAAAAGGACATGTATAGAAATTTTTGATATTAATCATTGAGAAATAAATATTTTACACGAAATTTTTTTTAAAAAAATTTAAAACCTGTATTACTTATTATAAAAAACACCCTGTACACTGATTATTGGAATGGAAGTGTTAGAAGAAACATTAGGTTTAGAATCAAAGACAAAAAAAATTGAAATGTTCAACATGCACACATGCAAAATTAAGACTCGCACACATACATACAGAGATGGAGAAGAGAAATGAAAACTACGTCTAAGCACAAGACAGAAAGAAGTGAAACTAGTAATGCAGCAGGTACAAGCCAATTCCTTTTTACAAGCAAGAAATCATTTCATACATTGACACTGTAGCACATTTCAACTAATGAAAGTCAAACTTCAAGGTAACACATGATTCATTTAATCTTATGAGCTCACATAATAGGAGTGCTTGATCCCAACTTCATTTTGTGTATAATATGTATATATTATATATTATTATTATTATTATTAATCATTAAATACAATCAAATTTTCCTTTAGTTAAATAAAAGTATATGTAATTGAAGAATAAAGTATTATATAGTTCATATGATTTAAAAATGAACTTTTTTCTAAAACACGAAAGTTTTTGAAATTCAACATATTTTATCTATCACTTTAATGTGAAACAAATTTCAATATTTAGCATATCTTCTGAAGAAAAAACATATGACGACAGTTGGAAAGTTACTATATTACAAACTAGACTGCAGATAACAGAAATAACAAAATTAAAGCTAGTGAGGGACATGTGTGAAACATACAGAATTTTTAAAAACTCATTTTAACCTTTATATATATAATCTGACTTTCAATAGTTCATTAATGCACTGATAGAAAATGTAAAATAAAACATTTATATGTTGTTTTATATAATAATGAAAATATCGGGAAAAACTAAAAATTTTAACACAAAAAAAAAAAATGCAGTGTCAACACAAAAATGGATTTTCTACACATAAAAAGGAAAATAAACAACAGGCAGGGAAAGATTGTTCTAAATCTTTTTTTGTTGAGAGGTAAAGTTTATGTTCAGATTCAAAAAGAGAGAGAAGAACAATAAGAGTGAATAAAGCATTTCTGTAGGAGGACATTTTGGGATTTTTTTTTTGAGTCTCACCTGATTCGGAAGCATCTGACTGTGAGGGGGTGGGGGCTGCGGGTGAGGGGACGGCTGCGACACTGGCTGCTGTGGCGGCGAGGGCCTCATGTGAGAATTCTGCGGAAGGGAGAAAGCAGGGTTGTTTTCAAGCAGCTAAAACATTCACTATAGGCAGACACTACACCACATGGATGGAGTGGCAATCAACTTTCAAACCATATCTGACTACATCTGCCTACGAAATAACACTGACTATTTTGCACCATTTGAAAGAAATTCCAAGAAAGATACAATTCGAAATTTTGATAGAGAAGTTCCTGTAGAAATGCTATCCAGTTTGTATTGAATATGTCTTTATGACAGTCAAATGATACTAATGAAACTGAAGTCTTTTGATTAATTCATCTCAAGTTACGCTTTAATTTATTATTCATAAATCTGAATCCAAGACAGATTAATATATTCTAGAGCAATTTATTTTTAAACATCTCCAAAACCAAAATTTTAAGTGCTCAGAAATAAGAATTGCTTAAAATTTAATATCTATTTTCAATAGTGATACATAGGGACGTTTTAAGACTTTTTGATGCCCTGGACCCAGAGAAATCTTCACATTTTTTTAGGCCTATATAAAAAGTAGACCCTATCTATGATCTTTAAAAGTAGACAGTATATAGCACACGTGTTGTCAAATACTTATAAAAACTGTAATTTGAAACAAACAAATGAGCACAACTTGCAATCTTACAAACTGACTCAACTGATGGTTGCATTTCAACTAGATTGGTTGAATGACATGGACAATGGTCATCACTACAGTCCTACCACTTCTATCAGTAGACATGTAGTTAGAAATTGCCTGTTTTTTTGGAGGATATGTATAGGAATAATATTTCATAGTTGAAATTATCCGGATCATGATCTTATTAAGACTGAGTAAAGAATGAAGCAAGGTCCCCACCAAGGGGTGGTCCCTGGGCCTAGTTGGCTCATGTCTTAAGATGTCCCTGGTGATATATAAAATTGTATCATTAGGCAGAGAGTTGAAGTATGCATTGGGCTTTAGTTTTACCTATATTTTATTACATGAAATTAGAAACTTAAATTAAACACACTTCCTCTGCCAACAGTGTTTTCAAAACAGTTTCATACGTAACTTTTTGTGAACAATGAGTGCCAACAAAGCTATGTATAATGCACAAACTGCACATTTATCAGAGTTTACAGAAAAAGTTGGGTAATATAGAGAGCATGACTTCACTTATTAGAAGAGACAATTATCTGCCACTGAAAATGGTAAATTACTTTAAGGAGAAGAAATTGTGTAACAAAGGTCAAATTAATATAGTAAATATTCACATTTATTGAGAAACTTGAACAGAAATTGACTGCTTCTGTATATATTTCATTAAGGTAATAGTTTATCAATTTCTCAGCTGTATTTTTTTAAAAAAGAGATTACCAAAAAAACAGTGTGAAAAATTATCAATCTCTTCTTAATTCTGAACTTGGATTTCATTACTTGTTTATATTCTGTATGTTTGCTTATGCATAAATACAAATTAAGCAAAAATTTTTCAGCACAATGAAAATCTTTACTAATGAAGCTTAATTTAATGATGTATATATCAGCTTAAAGTATTTATGAATTAGAAAAGTCTTTAAATTTTGTTTTCTACACATAAATTTAATAAAAAATGAAAGGGAAAAAAATTAATTTGCTTTAAAGTTAATTATGATGCTAATTTTTATGTTAAATCTTCATCTTAATAGTTTAAAAAAAAAGGAAGAAAGTTTTTAAAAAACTAAATTAAAACTATCAACATTCTTGTATTTTTAATTACACACATAAAAGAAAGCTATCAAACAAGAATGTTGGAAAAGAAACATGCCACCCCATCTTTTGACTCTACAGATACAGTAGGCAGAGAAAATTGTTGAGCACTGCAGAGTTTGCTACAGAGAGCGACATTTGCTACATTGAATCGACATGCACAACATATCTAGAAAAGTGAGATCTAAGAAAATGTAAATGTTGTCTGTCAGTATCATTCATTGCCTAGTTAAAGTGTCAATATTTTTTAAAAATAAAACTATTTGAAATAAAAATTACAACAGATATAATATTAACAGTAAAAATTAACACAAAAGTTATAAACATTTATAAAAAATGCAGATGTATTGTACATAAGGTTTATTTTATACTTCACACTTCTTTTGAAAAATAATTACCAATTGAAAAAATGAAACCAATTTCAATCAAAGAATAGCAAAATTCTGCTGCTACACTCAAAAAGCTTCTGGCAAATGAGAATAAGTTTGTTTAATTACAAATACATAGCAGCGGAAATAAATGCAGAACATGTTGAGTTCACTGTAATTTGTGGACTTGTGGGATGGTAGAAACAAAGCCTTAATGTGTAACAAATGAAACAGTTTTACTTTGACATCTTCTATACATAATAGTCCATTAGTATGGTTGTTGAAAATATACACTAAACATTTCATCTCTGATTTTTGAAATTATTTGCTAACTAAAATCGCATCCATATGGAATATTTGCTTATGTAATTCATATGTGTAATGCTTGAAGCAAAAATAACTGATGAAATCTGTTTCATGTATGCTCTTGAAACAAATGTTAAGTACAGAAAACGATCAAAATTAGTTTAATAATAGAAATGAATGGACTGACAGACACTCTTGAATAACAGAAGAAAATAGACAGTATAAACTTGCACACCACTTTAAATAAAGATCCAAACAAAACCAAAAAATATCTGCAATTTCTTCATCTGTAATCTTCCACATTTTAAAAATATGCAATAACTTATGTTATTTTTTGAAAATTTAAAAATATACCAAAATGGATTATCCATAATCAGTTGTAAACACATAAAAAAAAAAAATCTCAAATTTGTGGTAAAATTTTTAACAGATGCATTTAATGTAAGCACAACAAATGACAGTACCACTTAAATAATTAAATTTAATATTTAAAGGAAAATTTGATGTAAAACACATGAAACCATTAAATATTACACATAAAAGGTTAAATAAAATTAACACTAATAATTCAAGATTATGTTCTGCAAAATGCCGACAGATGGCAGCATCAAATAAATGCAAGCAAATGGTTTTACTACTTCCCGTTAGATGGCAGCACCACCTACTTAGATTTATAAGAATGTATTCTGTGGTGTGATATAAACTAACAACCGAAACTTTTTTTTTAAACGGATGAACAAACTCGGAAACTTACAGGAAAGAAGCCGGCTGGAGCCATTGGACCTCCTGGCATGCCATCGTTTGGCGGAATTTGACCTAGTGGACTCGGCGCCGTAGGATTCTAAATAAGTGAAAAGAAAAAAAAATAATTAATGCTTTGATATTGAGAAAAATCAGAAACAAAGAAAGAACAAGAGATAAAAACAGAATACCCGATGAAAATTGTTTCACACACTAAAGATAATTATTGGATGGTTCTGGATAATTCACACCATTATATTTTTTTAATGAATAGAAATTCATTCTCATATATTTATTTATATACAAAATTTTCGTACTGTCCAAGATTCAAATATAATAAAACATGTACACATTCAAAAAGTAATAAATGAAAGAACAATTACAAAGCCATATGATAAGAAATGGTAAAGAAATATATATATTAAAAAAATCATTCATGAGTAAGTAAATGTTTCAGCAATAAACTATTGTCAAAAGCATGGAGTAGAGAATCAATATATTAAAGTCGGACCTCTGTAAAACGAAGTCGCTAAATTCCGAAAAAAAGTTCATTATATGGAAAATTCGTTATATAGAGGTTCATCTTTCAATTTTCTTTATCAACTACATAAAACAAATTTTAAATTCATAAACACTACATTTTTTTTAAAGTCATTATTCACACCTTTCTGTAAATTAATATATATTTATTTTACGTATCTTACCGGGGGAAAAAGAAAGAAAAACTACAAGAAAAGTTTTTAAGCCTTTATCCACTTCCTGAAGAATTAAATTTTTTTCTTTGATGCTCAAGCACTTACGTTTTGACATTTTCGAAGTACAAGAAACGAAGTTACCAGTATGATTGATCAATACTGCAAATGAACGGAGATTAGTTCAAGGACACGAGACTCTACTGAGGGTGAAAGGGGATATCGAAGATGTTTCCAGTGAACTGTACAATGGGGGGGGGGGGGCAAGAGATGCCCTTCTGAAATGCCCAGAATTCTATTTCTCTCTGAGAGTTAGGCACCTATTAAAACCAGTTCAAGATTTATGACCACCATAAAATGTGCTAAAAGAGATAGTAACTCGAAATGTCCAGAAATACTTCAAAAAAATTGGGAGATAAAAAAACTGAATCACAAGAGAAAAAGTTCGTTATATAGAAAATGACTTAGCTATTGGGAGGTTACTTTACGAAGAAAATCGTGAAATGTTCTTGGTTCCAGGAAAAAGTTTGCTATATAGAAAAATTCGCAATATAGAGGTTCGACTATATTATATATATATTCGGTTAAAAATCTTAAAGCTTCAAATACAGATTGAAATGATTTTTCACAGGATATCGGCATTGTCCTTTTTAAAAATATGGTAGTGGAATTTGTAGTATATATACTATGACGGCAGTTGCATTGACACTAAACTTCACACATATTTGGTAAAAACGAAGAATTTAAACACTGTTTATCGCAGGCAGTTGTGCACCTGAAGAAAAATCCTGCACTTAAATGCAAGAACAAAAAAATATTTATCACGTTCACTCAATAGCCATGATGTATATGAGTATCGTGGGATCATCTGTTCTTTGTGAGCGCCTTTTTTTCGATTGCGGCAACATCGCAAGTGATGAGCGGAACCGCTTGGATCCCAGTAGACTTGACAGACTGTTGTTTTTAAAAAGCTTAGATGTTAAGCATTGGGAACTATAAGCTATATTATCTATTTTCTAAACCTTTTAATGTAACAAATACATTTAGAAAATAAATGCTCTCTTTTATACCTGATACTTTGATATGGTATTAAAAATAATTAAAATTGTCGAATTCCCTGAACTAAAAAAATTCCCTGATTTTACTGATAAGAGATCGTTTATTATGGTATCTTTTTTTCTTGTTTTTCATAAAATGGATTTATATTTACATTGTAAATGCAGACTTGGAAAAAAAATCGATCTTTTAGACTTCGATTATTGTGTGAATCGATTCTTCAGGTTACGATTCCAATCGGTTTAAAAATCGATCTTTTTCGGAAAGAATCGCCATCCCTAGTTTTGGAGCGCTGTAGTAAAAAAACTTAAGACGAATACTGCAAAAGAGTAGTAAAGAACGAATACAGAAAAAATTCAAGTTTTACCAACATATTTTATAGGTGTTCTGTATGTGAACCTTTGGTCACAAAAACTGCATACAATGTTATGGACATCACGTGTTTTATCCTTTCATTGTAATCCGAAAATTTGGTCTTTTACATAAGACCCAAGGTTTTGTAACCCCTTTGCCGTGTGATGTAGTAGAACTGTTTGAAAGGATAACACGGGCTGTTAATAACTATGTAGTACAACATAGTACTATGTTGGAGGAACTGGATAATCGCATTCATATATGCCGTGTGGCCAAGGTTTCTCCACATAGAATACCTGTTAAGTATATTAAAAAAACTTGAATTGTTTCTGTGTGTATTCTTTCAAACATTCTTCTTAACTGACTTCGCCTTAGTTTTTTTGACTGCAGCGCTCCGAAACTTAAGAGGAAATTATGAATAACTCTGTACCTTATTTATAAGAAATAGAAATATCAGTTATTTAATCTTAACACATAGCTGTCATCAGAAAAAACAGAAGGAGGGGAATGGACAAACTGGTTTATGTGTGTGAAATTCTTCAGATAAAGACAATGTACAACACCAATCTTAAAGGGATTCTTAAAATCAAGATTATCAATGAGATAAAAAGCATTTTTTTTATGCGTGATGAACTAAATAAATTTTTAATTGAATTAAATACCAGATAAAGTAAGTGAAAATGCCACTCTTAAAATTTTTTAATAAAAAATGAGGAAGAATAAGTCAGTGAAAAAAAAATTAAAATATAAAAGAAAAATTCAAACGGGCAGCATTTTGGCACACAAGCATTTATAGACACGATAAGTCCCCCAAGTGTGAGAGCCATTTCAGTGGAGGCGCCATCTAGTGACGGATCTTGCTACCAAATTTTTAACACGAATTAATTTTAATTCAAGCTCTGGTCGGATGCCAAGTATTGCCGTGATTTAATTGTGCCTAGAGTACCAGTGCCAAACTGATACTCAGGGGATGTTTTACATGCCACAAAATCATATGACAAGAGTGCCTTCGATATTCGCATTCAGAAAATCTATCGATTCCAGCCGGGATAGAACTTGCAATCTTGGGTTTATGAAGTGTCACGCTACCTTTAAGCCACAGAACCACAAATCACATGCGATGGGGAGAAAATAATAATACAAATATTTTTAAATTTGATTCTTAAGAAACCTCCCATAGTCAAATGTAACTTATTCTTCATTCACAATTATATATATTGCTTTCATTATAATGGCAAATTAAGCTTTATGGCTGCGCATATTGTAAATGAGACAATTTTGATATTTTTTAAAATAATTTATAAATAAGTCCATAAAGTAATGAAAGGATCTGCGGTAGAGAATTGCAATTATATGCTTTAACTAGAATATCTACGCAAAAAAAAAAAAAAAAAAAATGTTGGATTTATATGAACAATAAAAGTTAAAAATCCAGAACTGTATCCACGGCATCCTAATTTTTAAAAAATTTATCAATCTGTCCCGTGCGATTTATTTTATTTATTCAACATCATAATTTCATTCATAATGTGGCAAGAAAGCCACTTTTCGCCACTGCCTAACGATAAAAAAAAAAAAGTTTTCAAGCTCTCCGTATTTCTTCTTCACTGCCCGACACCGGAATAACTAATGCACCGATCGAGAACACCCGTGGAGGGGAGTAGTGACCATAATTGCAACAGCCGTCGGCTTTCGGGGGCACGCGCTTTCCCAACGGCAAGGACGTCTACAAATGATCGACAGATTTGGGGATTTTTATCGCTCTTCTTGGCGACAAAGCATTTTTTTCCCCCGGAATTTTAATAAGCGGGTGTTTCAAAAGCGAATATTAATTAACTTCACACAAATTATAGAAGAGTGTGTACGATACTTAACATTTTTCACTTTATTATTAAAAAAAATCTTCTCCAAACCAATCTGCACACAAATGCAATTGAAATTAAATAACCTATGAAATATTTTTAAGTGGCGTGCTGAAGTATTACCTTTTTTTACATTAACTGATTCTACTAATAGGGGGAAAAAAAAAGAATTTTTACACCACAAATTTTGTTTTAAAAAACACTTTATAACAGTGTTCCCCAACCTTTTTATCGCAGCGGACCGGTCAACGTTTGTTAATTTTACCGCGGCTCGCTGAGGGGGAGGACGTTGAATATAAAAAAAAGCCTGCTTCTTCAAACATTTAAACGTATCTGGAATAGAATTTAATGTTTCCAAAATTTCGCTACTGGCCTTTTTACTTATATTGCTTGTTAATCTTTCTGTTTCAATCAATTCTAACATTTTCCTTGCTTCAATCAAGTTTTGAATCCGTATTGAACTGGACAAGAAATCAATAAGATGCATTTCAAATTCTACAATTTTCAACGTCGAATTGGGGCAAGTTCAGTTTATCAAATTATATCATATTAGGGTACATAATAAACTTGAGTATTTCTGATAATTCTTTGAACTGGGAAAATCTCACTGAAAATTCCTTGATAGAAGAGTAAATCGTGATTAATCATTTTGATCGTGAAGTGCCGAAAATAATGTGCCCCGTGCCACCAATGGCAAGCGTGCCAATGGTTCGCCATCCCTGCTCTATTCAATATACTTAAAAATTTGAATGCATTATGACTGTTAAAACACCCAGTTTTTTATTTATTTATTTCTACCTTTGGAAATTTCAAAAATTGCATCAGTTCATTCATGCGTATCAAGTCTGAATAGAAAATGTCCTGGTAAGGTAATCTTACTATTCGGAAAATTCTTTCGTGTATAAGGTCGGGTCCATCAGCGTAATGCTCAATATCAAGCCAAGTTGAAATCCAAAAATGTTGTAAACACTACTTATAATATCAATCCTTAACAAGAGGATGGGGGACGATGGATGGACGAAGAACAAAGTCTTTAACCCGCGATCACTCGCGCGGGGTGTTCTGTACACCCCAGCAACAAGAAAATACTCCGAGGATTCCCAAAAGAATGCGCAGAACCATGATTTTTTTCTGTAGCTACACATTTTAGGTCATTGAACCTTCAGGCCTGATGCAATCACTGTTACTCAGACGATTGGAACGTAACGATCTTTAAAAGTTTATCTGGGGGCTGAGAACTCCCGCGAGAAGTTGATCATATGTATACAGTCTGCTCTGAATGTCAGGAAAATGATTAAAATATTATTTTTCTACTTTCTACTATCATTATCTCATTAATTATAAAGTATATTTATTACTGGTATATACGTTCAACTGGTTTATGAAAAAATATAAAATTATGTGTTTTAAAACGAAAATTTTGTATGTTTAGTTTACATTAATGTTAGTCTCATTTGTATGCAATAAATTTAATAATTTTATATGTATAATACAAAAAACGTCTTGTACTTTATAAATATATATCATAATGACTTAATTTTATTTTCATATATAAATACACGTATTAAAAGTTTGGGGTGTTCTCTACACCCCGCGAGTAACGAAGGCAGCAAAAACAGGCGCGAGTGACCGCGGGTTAACAGCACAAAGCTTCTGGACATATGTTGTTGATCTCACTATCAATGTTTAAATTCACATCAAAGCGCTTTTACGAAAGATTTTCATTATATCACCACTGCAATCAAAGTATACAATTCTTCTCCTATCTTAACTCTTCATTTTCTTACATTCTGCTAATGTAAAATCAGATAGGATATTTCTGTAATAGCTAGCAAAAATCATTTTTTATTTTTAAATGAAACGTTTCAAACTTTGTTAGAAAACAGTAGATGCTGTACCCAACTAGCGTAGCTAGTTCTATAAGTGTGCATCCGGTATTAAAATATATTAAGAATCCCTTTTTGGGAGGTGCTTATCATTTTACGATTTTTTGTTTACACATTATGGGGCCCTCGAAACTTGAAAACCCTGTATGATTGATACGGAAGTAGTTGTACCCCTGATTGGATCAAATATATATCATTACCAAAGTAATACTCGTACAGACACACACAATCTTCACCAGAGAGAGAGAGAAATCACATAATATCCTTTAATATTTTTTTAGTACCAGGCATTTAAATTAGTTTAATTTTTTTTTTTTTGGATTCTTCATAAATTTCATACCGATTTTAGTTTCGGAAAAATCACCATGTGAAAATTGTTTTTTTTTAATGTTATTAAAAAGTCGAATTGCTGGTTAGTGTCATGTTCGGTAGTATCAATGTCACTGTCTTCATCATTTTCAATGATGCTTTAGTAGTTTATTGACTCACACACAAATATAAATACACTCTCTCTCTCTCTCTTTTGGTAAATAATAAATCTCCCCAGTTGTTGACACTCTTAGGAGAAAAAGCAAAAAAATAGGATAGGAAGGCATCCAACACATCTGCCTTCGGTAGATACAAAACCTTCACAACTCACAGGCGGAGCTCATCAACCTCTTTCTCTGAGGTACAACCACAGAATACCCTGCTATGGCACTCGAACGTGAGTGAGTGAGTGAATATTAACGCAGCACTGTTCAGCTACAAGAGGGCTTTTGGCGACGAGGCCTCTCCTAACTACCATGCCACACCAACGGGAGGACGTTTGAGCTCTCGACAGATTAAACGTACATCGCTCCTCCGATACCTTGACCACTAAGCTACCGCGACCAATAAGATCTTTAAACATAAACCTATGGGTAGGAGAACTACATGACTTCAATGGCTGGACACCATTGACACTGATTACAAGACCATAAGAGTATGGAACTGGCGACAAGGAGAACTGCTTGGGAAAACGATCTGGAGAAGGCCAGGGCCCCACACAAGAGGCTGTTGAGCCAACGATGCTGATGATTTCATATCGCTTAATTTATTTGATCTATATTATTGAAGAAATTTGAAATATAAAATTTCGACCTCGCTTATAGAATTCCGCCTCGTTATGGAATTGACTTAAAAGAATTCTAAAAATCATATTGTGACGAAGCATATCTCCTTCCCCTATTTTCCAACAGATCCCGTGCCGACAGAAGCTGCGAAAATTCCGAGAAGTTCCCAAAATAGCTGGGAAGGAATTTCGTAGCTGGGTGGTCGAGTTTCGGCACCCTTTTTGCCCAACTGACCGGACAGTCAAAAAGGGGCGCCTTATCATTGTGTGCCCATTTTCCGAGAACTCGGAGGCGCCTTCACGTCGGAGAACATTCAACTGTACACCCAGCCTTGGCGTCTTTCGGACTGGCGGAAGCGAGACAGTGTTTGGCGCGGCAGAGGGGTGCGACATCAAAGGGAAGCCGAGACCGGAAGGCGACAGCAGGAGGATGAGGACTGAGGCCGACAAAGAAATGAGCGGTGGATGACGAGGGAAAAGAAATGCTATAAAACGGGCGAGAGAGTCCGGAAGAGAGGAGACTGGATCTTGGAAGGGAGCGGTTCGGACGTCCCTTGAGCGATAGGAAGAGCGATAGTGAGCCCGCGAAGTACAGCGGTCTCCTGGCTGGTAAATCCAGGAACGGAAGAGAGTGCGAAAGAGACTCAAAAGTGATATTGAACTGTAATTAGAATATACCCTTTTATTTATTATTTTGATAATTTTCATGTTGAAATAAATAGTTAGCCCAGATCTGAGAGAAGTCATTACAATATGTTTTGAAAAATCAGATTTTATCTTTCGGATCGTATCTTCGTTACTTTATAGTGTACCAAATAAATGACGTCACTTCCGGAAGGCCACTAAAGACCCGTCTTGTAGAGGGGCTAATGCACATGTTAGATGGGTTGAGATTCAAAATCCTCATCTTGGTGTGGATTGTAAGTTAGAAAAGTCTATTACGACAATTATAGTAAAAAGAAATAATTATCATGGATGTCTTTATTGAGAAAATAGAGCCAATACCCCTAACCACATCTAATACGGAAGACGACGAAGCGTATGTACAATATTATTAACTTCATTTGTAAAAGGCCTGTAGTATTATTTACCCCCCCCCCCCTATATAATTTTCATGAAAGAAGTAATTTTTACAACACGTCGAAAATCATTCATGTCTTCGTTAAATTTGTAAGATAAAATTCATTAACCAGGGTTAAATTATACCTATGATACCGTAAAAGTGATTTTTTTTTTTACGAACATACCTTTTAAGTTTTAAGCCGCTACGATACACTTTCTTTCACAAACTGAAATATCCTCAGCCACTTATTCTAATACACACGTGTAATATCAAAAATCTTACTTTAAAAAAAATGGCATTTTCTTTTTTAAAAAAGATCACTTCAGCAACAGTTGTTCGAACCGAAGACGATATTTTCTCCAAAAACCGCCAGATTAACGCCACGGACGAGAGAAATCTCTCTGGCATTTCTTTTTTCTCTCCGCAAGCAAAACGATCTGCCGAACGTACACGTAACTAAGACAGGAAGAGAGAGTGACGATTTATCACCATGGCAACCAGCAGCGCGATGAGCGAGCGAGGATCCAAAGCGATAAGGAGCAACCCGCGAAACTGACACGTGCGGACTCGAATGTAGAGGTGCGTGGAAAAGGGGGAATGGAAGTAAATAGATCACAATTTTTAGCGCTTTGTCAGAAAATTCTCAGCTTGGTTTTGAGTGGAATCCCACTCGCGATCTCTGAGGTCACGGTGCGCGAATTGTCGAGAAGTTGATATCTTTTTTTTTATTGTGATTGATCTTAAACGACTAACCTGTTATTTACGATTATATTCATACATAAGCTCAAAAAGACATTTAAAAAAATAAGAGTTGAATACTATAAAATAAAGGGGAAGGGGTCGTTTTTCTTCAATTTTAATTATTTCTTTTGTTTGAATTATTAATTTAGCCTATTGGAAAGCGAGAATTGTTTATATTATAATACTTACTGCAAAATTAAATAAAAGCACTTAGCAAATTTAAGTACTTGTATGTATTTAAACATAAAATACATTTCGAATTACGATAAATATTCTATCAAAGTTCTTTATACTAAGGTGACCATTTTTTTTACAATGAAAACGAGGACGAAAAATTTTTCAAAAAATTACAATTTAAATATATGAAACGTTTTATTAATTCAAACAAAAATACGCTGATTACGCTTACATTATTTTTAATTACTATCTTAAACGAGTATTTTTCCCACTGAATGATTTTTTTTTTTTTTTGTCAACATATCATTTTCTAACATATCAAAAAGTTCGGGCAAAAAAATATCCTTCATACTGAATTTTACGGTAAGCACTGTAGCTAAAATATTTACATTCAATTTTGATTTTCCCTATTCGTTTCACAAAAATCGTTACCAACTGAAAAAAATCTCTTTCAACTGTTGCATTAGTTCCAGGGCAGCACAACGTAAATTCAACAAGAATAATTACATTTTCATATAGAATGTGTTCATTTTTGTAATGAATGCATTCCCATAATTTCAGCCATATTTTACCAATTTCTCAGCAGGTTGATTTTCCAATTGATCTAATTTATTAGAATTTAAATATGCATTCAGTTTTCTTTCTACTTTAAACAGACAATTGTCATTGATTTTAATATCAGGCATTTCTTTCAAAAAACTCAACGTGATTTTCTAATCTGCCCATTTTATTTGAGACTCCAATTTGAAAAATATTTTTTTTTTTGTTACAAAAAATTATATATTTTTTCAAAAATATTATTGGGTGAATTGTGTATATTTTATAAAACGTATCTTATTCTTCTTCTTTTTTATTTTTTTATTTTTTTTTTTTTTGAAGTGATAACTTCTATTTGCTAGAGAGTGAACTTGACTGGATGTCTCGCTCGGGAATGTAACGCTCATTCGGCTTTTTTCGCCTTCAGTCGGACATACACATCCCTAAAAAGGAAAGGAGAGACGCTTCCCCCGCTCTAAAACACGGCTTTGTTTGTCCCCCCACCAATAGGAAGTAAAAGTAAAGTTTCTAGCTTCGATCTAAGTTATAACCTATTTCAGCTACCATAAACCTACTGTTTCTTGCTTAGAATACAATTACTATGATTGTATATATATTTCGTACAAAAATATTACTTTATGAGTACAGACATATAAATAAATAATTTGATAGGACAATACTAACATACTCTTGTTTTTTATTCACTAACTAATCCCTGAAATAACATTACAAAATTTGTAGTTATCACTTCTATCGTGTGGTCATAAGTACACACACTTTTTTTTTTAATTTTGTATGTATATTTAATGACAGGTTTCTTTTACGTTGACCAGTGCCGATTTGAGCTCATTTCGGGCCCTGAGCGCAGAAGATCTATGGTCCCCCTTCGCACTGGAGGATCGAAATTTATTACCAGAAAACCTGGTTAGTCAAGCTTATCCGGGGTCCTTTGCGCCCAATGGATAAAACGGCACTGTCTCAAACCTAAAATGATTCCTCTGGGCGAAATTTAATACGAGTTTTCATAAACCACCCCATCTCGCATACAAGTGAATCCCAACTGTGAGACAAGGAAACCATCTCTCAAGTCACCTATCTAAAAGTGAACCTTAAATTTAAAAAAAGCCAGTGCACGCTCATTTCAATGCCTTGTTTCTTGATATGAAGAGACGGAAGGAGAGCTGCCAATGCAGCTGGCAGGGTGCCATCGTCCTCCCTCCACCTATTTACCTTCGCTTCCACGAGGATTACGTCTATAAAATATGGAGTAGGTAGGTCTGGAGGTGGATGTGTGCATGCATCAACGATAAGGGCAATGTTAGCAAGATCGATGGAGATAAAAATCGATACTTTGGGGCACTTGAGGTCTAGATATTCCGACGAAGCCTTCCAAATGATACCAGACGACACACATTTCTCACTCATTTATTCCCCCACCCCTGGATTTTTGAGAGAAGTGAAAATAAACTGGAATGTCAGATTCTGTTATTTTTAATTAAGGTATCCGACTACGTTCGGAACCGTGATTTTGCAAAAACATATAAATGGATAATATTTATCATATTTAGTGTCACTCAGATTAGAAAACGTATATAAAATTGTTTTTAAGAATATTATTACGATAAAAAATTATTTAAGTACATTTTGACAAAAAAAATGAACACACAATGACCCATTTTCAAAATATTCTCCTTGTGTGAAAAATGCTTCTATTATAATAATATTTTGCCAGTGTATAGCTCAGACCTCTCTACAGAGGCTCAACTAGAATTTTTGAAATATATAACTTAGAAGTGGATTTATCCATATTTTACGACAACAGAGGGGAGCAATTTTAAGAAAAAACGTCAATAATTATTTCAATGGGTGGTAACTGAAAATCTGAAATTTTCAAAAACCCTAGTTCAGACTCTCTGGAGAAGTCTTTACTAGATTGCGATTATGTATATTAATTTTAAGATGCGTTAGATATTATTTTTTAAAAAAAGATATGATTTCATGATTATTTCATCATGAAACGCTACTATTGTAATGAGTAATTAGGTCTCAGAAACTATACAGAATAAATGAACTCTCCGAAAGCATTTTTGAGGATTATAAAAGAATTTAAGTCCCTTGAGACACAATAACAAAATAAAAAAGTGTGTTGCTCGATTGAGTAACTGTTCATTAATTGAACACACTTAGAGCTACATGAAAACTTTTAGTGACGGACTTCGTCATGATGGTCACATGACAAGTGTAATGTCGTGTTTTCTCCATTGAATTTTAAGTTGACATTAGTTACAGACATTATGTTAAGTTGAAGCTGATATTACATACTAGTTGTAATTGAAATGTCTAGATAGAATTTCTGATCTAACAATGGGCTAAATTCATGACGGACACATAATAAATGCAAAGCCCTCGTGTAGGCTGAACAGTGCGACGTTAATATTCAATCAATCACATAATAAATGCAATTACGTGTTCTTCAGTGAACTCAAAATCGATATTTGACCTATATTTGTTGTCCTACCAGTAAAATTTGGGTAAAACTACGAATTCGGTTATTTGGTTAAGATGTTCAAGTCTATTACGATTTTTAAGAATTTCAAAATTATAAAAAAACTTTTATTATCCGTGTATTTTCAAAACCAACGTATTTTATATATGTGCATCAGTGGCACACCCAAGGAAGGGGGAGGGGGGGGGGCCCTCCCAAAGCCCTTGTTTTTTTTTTTTCAGATTGATTATAATTCTAAGTAAATAGTAAGTAAAATTTAATTAAATATTTGTTATTAATGATTAATTTTATTAACGCTAATTATTTATTCAATAAGTTTTTTTTCTGTTTTTTGTCCCCGAAAATCGACAAAATCAAAAGGATCATGAAACAAGAATGGTGGACTTTCGACCCTGGACACCCTCTTGAAAAATTCCTGCGTGCTGATGTGCATTATTATTATTCTTTACAAATACATACTTTTAAAAAGGAAGTTTCTGTAAAAGGCAAAAGTTAGTAAAAGCGAAACACATGAACTATCTGGCTGGAAACCCGTGTTTGTAATTATCATGCGACTATCACATCACATCACATGAATTTAGCCCATTTTATAGCGAGTTTCACGACTATTGGTAAAATTCCAGTTTAGGTCACACCGTTGGCAATGAATGGTACCAAAATGCGCCAAAATCTTATTTTTCTACATTGGACTTCTATCCACAACGATGACAATAATTCGCCATGTTGGCTGTAAAAGAAGGCGAGCGCTGAATTTTGATTCAATTGCATTATTTTTCATGAATAGTAGGGAGTGGGGAAAAAAAAAGAAAGTCTATTCCTTGATAAATTTTTGAAATCGTACACTAATAAATAAAATTACAAAAGTCTTTTTAGATTTGTCGTGATTTGTATATCAGAGACTTGGGCATCGACTTTACGTGATGAGGAGGCTTCGGGAATTTTCGAGAGAAAGATATCTTACGCTGCATTCTTAGTAGGATCCTAGTGAATATATCATGGAGAAGATCTAATTTATAGAACTCTATAAAATTTACAAACAACCTGATACTGTAAAATTCGACAAATTATAAAGACTTGAATGGGCTGGTCATCAGAATAGATGAATGAATGAAAATCGTTGCTGCAAGAAAATCTTTTTGACAAAGCCCATGGGAATAGACCTCGAGGCAAACCCCCAATAAGATGCATTGATTGTATTGAAAAAGATCTTAATATTTTAAAGGTTAAAAACTAGAAAACAGTTTCCAAAAATTGAAAGTAGAGGACAACCTGGTAAGGATTCTAAAAATAATAAACACAACATACAAGTTCGCGCGCTACAGACAAATGTCATCATCAAATGCGCAATAGATACAACATGAGTTTCAACAGCCATTTTAGCACATATCACTTGCCAACCGAGAGATAACCTTCGAACGAACGATGTTTGTAAACAAAGAAGCGTCAAAATCTATCATCGTGAGCAGATTGTAAAAACAAATGCTGCAAAGGAGCGGTGAAAAGCCGCCGTCAACGCTGACAGGAGAACAAGGAGGATAAAAAATCAACAAAAATAAATCAATCGCCACGCGAGGCCTACGTGAAGTTGTGCTTCGAGACCAGAGGTCAATCCGCTTGGCACTGCGGTCGATCAGTGGGATCAAGACGTGGAACTACGCATCGTGATAAATGATATCCGATTTTACCTAGATCCAAAGGACGGAAAAGCCATGCCGAGAACATGAAAACTCACGATGCAGGCCTGCAATTTATCAGTTAAACATAATAAATGATACATATCAAAAGAACTTTCTTCCTGCCTTCTTGCTCTTAGTAAGGTTTACGGAATTTTTTCCCCCTCATTTATCAACAGTGTTTTGTAAACATTTCATACTGTGCGGACATGAGAGTTTTGAATTCCATGTAGAATAAATCTCTATTAAACACAACTTTTGGCGCACGCAAGGGGGAGGGGAGAGGTCCACGATTCCAGACTCCCATAGCAATTGAATTTTTTTCCATTGATTATAATTCTATGTATATAGTATGAAAAATTTAATTAAGTATTTGGTATTAACCCTTAAAGTGCCACCGGCGTATATATACGTCTAGTTCATCCAATGGGTTAGTTGCACCAGACGTATATATACCGTCTTTCCGAAGTACAATCTTTTTAATGCGCTGCTATCAAAATTATTCCATGGGCTCTGGAATGTAACAAAATGATCTTGACTGTGTTTGCGAAAGATCTACATATTTTCGCAGAAGAATTTGCTTATTTACTCCATTTCGGCCCGCCCCCCCCAGAAAAACACCGCATACGCACACGAATGTGAAAAACGGTGGCACTGGGGAGAGAATCACTAACTTTTAATCGGCAGTTTAAGGGTTAATAATTTATTTTATGCTGTTTTATGTTCTCGACAAATGTTTGGCGGCGTATTGAGGTGTGATACGAGAATGGTGGACTTTCGACCCTGGACCTCGCTCCTCCCCCCTGAAAAATTCTTGTGCGCGCCACTGAACAGAGCGCCGCCTTTATCCAGAAAACCATTAAAAAACGCAAACAAAAAGTTGAGTTAAGATTCTAAATAGTGTTCTTCACCGACCCAATCAATATATACATAAGACCTTTTTACCCCAACCTTTTTTATTGCCGCGTACCGCTCAGAGCTTGATAATTTTGCCACGGCCCGCTGGGGAGCGCGGCGTTGATTGTTTATATTTTAGATTGTTTTGATTTAAAAATTTTAATTTCATTGTATTTAATCATATCTTCAAAATAAAACATAGTTACATCAAAAATGAATATAAACTGATTTAACATGAAATATAAAGCAATTTCCATAAAAAGTCGCACAAACACGATAGAAAAACGCCACAGTAAATAAAATGAAAATAATTTTTTGTTCATCGTGCGGTCCCGTACTAATTGATCCACGGACTGGGGGTTGGGGTGACCATTGGTTTAGGCCAAATAAGCTTTCTCCACTTCCAGATTTTTTAAAAAACTAGTTTCTATCCAAAAGAATTTAATCGCAAAATAATTCCATTCCGACAAAATATTAACACTAAATATAGAAAAGACAAATCCACTCTCAAGAGAGAGAGATTACATACATCAAATACATCAATTTTTAACTACAGTCACAAAAAACAAGAGCAGAAGTTCGGAATGTCGTCCATTGAGAAATTGTCGAGTTCAGATGACGAAATATCGTTTAAAGAGGAAGAAATTACGTCTGCATCGAACGAAAACATTCAAAAAGACAAAGACGACCACAGATAAGCATCGCACTTCCGCATCTCGCACGAGTGGCTTAGCTGCGTTTCGGCGCATTTTTATTATCAGTTGCGATATATATACTCAGGGTGAAGGGAATGAGATGTTTTGCTTGTGCGTTCCGTCATGCCTTCCAAGTCCTAAGAGTTCATAAATTTAAATGGCGCTTACGTTATTGAGTGAATGGTTCGCAGTAATTATTTCGAAAAAAAAAACTTGATCCAGATAAGCAAATGATATGTCTATCAAACTAAATTCGATCATGCAATTGTTCTCGTATATAATTCGAAAATGTTTAAATAATCACTATTATATTAACGTAAATATTTTTCAAATTATTAACATAAAAAAAAGTTTTAAATTATAGAAAAACATTCTACATTAAATTAATACTTATTAATACTCGTAATTTCGCTTTAAAAAAAAAACGTCTTCATTGGCTCCCACGCCGTGTTAAGTGTGAAAAACCACGTAAAATAATGAAAAATTAATATTCAAAACAGGACAACATTTTCAATCAGATTTAGCTATATTTTTAAATAAGAATTTCCATTTAGGTATAAAGTAATATCTTATTGGAAGTGGTAAAAATTCAGCTGAAAAAAAAAAGTCACAAAATGTGTTTTTTCTCTCATTTTGTTACAAATGAATTTTCAGTGTTTTTGAAATAAAATTGTGAAAATTATTTTCAAAACCGCACTTTTACATACTGCATAATTAGTTGCTGGCGTGTTCTTCTCGAAGGGAAGGAAGGAAAGTTGCCAGAGCCTGGGATAGGTTGGATTTCTACATGATAGATGGCGAAACCACCTATCTCCGCCTCCACAATTTAGGCATGGACTGGAGGGGAGGGAAATATTCTCCTGCACCCGTGGTTTCTGCTGCGACAGCCCATAAGACTTACGGCCACACTGATTTAACGACACGTGCTCCGCGCGAAATCTGAGTGTATTTGGTGGCATCGGGCATCGAACCCAGGCCCTTCGGTCTGGAGTCCAATGCGCTAACCACTATAATAACATGTTGTTGACATAAGGCAAATACACTCAAGCGCTCTGGAAGCTCCTTTCAATTGATAACTCATCGATTATTTACTAATGGGCCAAATTCATGTGACGTAACAGTCACATGATAAATGCAATAACGTGTTTTGGGCCAGTCAGTTCATGCGCCTCACTGTTGTCAACTTTCGCTTTTCACAGAAAAAAATTTTATTTTAAAAATAGTATATACTTGTTAATAATAACGCACATAGGTAAAAAAATGCACTTCGTTTAAAATTTAGTATAAAAATAAAAATTCATATTTTGAGAAACACTTTTTAAAGAACATTATTCCTTTAATAACCTGTACTCATTCCACAAAGGTGAAACTGTACAACTCTAACGTTGGCTTGGAATTCAACAGGAAAAAAAAATGTATGCCCCCCCCCCATATCAGAACACACATGGGGCCCCCAATAACTAAAAAATTGTAAAACGTTATCAACAGTTCCATTAACAAAGCTCTTAATTACAAAAAGAAGCCCCAAGGAATTTTGATACAGTGCCTCACTCAGGACTACCTACACCAGTGGTGACCAGTGGCGCACACAAGGGGGAGGTGTCCTAGGGTCCGGACCCCTCCCAAAGCCCTCGATTATTTATAATTCTAAGTATATAGTACGTAAAATTTAACTAAGTATTTGAAATTAATGATTAATTTTATTAATTAATGCTAATTATTTATTCAATAATTTTTTACTGTTTTTTGTTCCCGAAAATCGACAAAATCAAAAGGAGCATGATACAAGAATGGTGGACTTGCCCCCTTTGAAAAATTTCTGTGTGCGCTACTGGTGGTGACAAATAATGAATTTGGCCCATTATTTATTTGGAAAGGGGGGGGGGTAAACTTGACCTTTGATTTCAAAAATCTGAATCTACCATCACATAACTCTATTTCAAATATTACCTTCAATTCAAACTACAACTGATCAATAAAGCTTCATCGATGAACAAGCGGGAGGAAAACGAATATCGCACAAAAATAGTGACCCAAAAATAAAACACCTACAGTTTACAAGAACCGAGTGCATCACTAATTTCATCAATTCAAAGAAATGACAAAAACGTAGATATTTATTTTTAAGTAGAGACTTTATAAACAAATACAATGAAAACAGAATTAAATTTAATTACGATTGTACGGAAAAACAGAAATCGAGACTGAAAAGCCACACCCTTAAGTCCCTATTACGATATCTAAGCAACAGAGACAAATACAGTGAATACCTAAAAAAAATCTAACTGGATGTCTGATGCTTTTATTAAAAAAAAATATTGGAATTTCGGAAGTAATTAAATATTATAATGGAATTTAATTAAAAACGTACGTGTAATGAAATTTAATTTGGAGTTCTTTAAAGCCATTACAATTCCACAACAGACTAATTTCATCTTATATATTTTTAAAATAACACACAAGGAAAATTCATTTCGCAGTTGATTAATTGAAGACTAACTCTCATTTCACATACAAATAGTGTTTCCCAAGCATACATGCGAACATAAAACAGTTGAATTTTCATAGATCCGCCTCTATCGTGGTGGTGCCATCTACCGAGAATATATTTGCGAAAACTCACCAATCAATCTATAAATGTAAAGCGCACTTTTAAAATCATTATGAAAATATGCATTGAAATCGCATGAAAAATGAATTCGATCAGCTGCAAGGTATATATTTTGAAAAATTAGACAAACTAAAACATATCTAAAAATAACTATAATATTCTTTATTAATATGTAAAAGTTTTTTAAATTTTCCTTTTCGTTTTGTAAACTGACGATTAGCTTGCGTTTTTGCTAGGAGAGAAAAAAATAAAACAAACTAAAATCAAAACACAAATATACTTAAATCAAGCTCTAGTACGAAGGTCATACGGAACACAAACTGCGCACAGCTATCTGACGTTGCGTAATATGTAATTAATTATTGATGAACTAAGAGCTTGAAAGTCTTTTGTAATCAAGGCCACTTCACTCATTTGCATTTTATGTACAATTTAACCCAGCGACATTGCATACAAGCGCAAAACCTAAAACCATCATTTTTTATTTTTGATTCGAAGTGAAAATTTTTTTTTAATAATATTACTTTCAAAAGCCAGATGGGATTGATTAATATGAAAAGTAGACTAGAAATGTAAGGCACATTTAAATTGAACGATGGTATCATTAGTCGAGAGAAAGATTAGATTAAAAACTAAAAATGTAACAAAATCAAGTATTTCCAAATAAATGCATTATTCGGTTTGCTAAAACGTAGCGCTATAAAAATGGTTGTAAAATACGTATATTTTATTTTGTGCATAGAGAAGTAGCGTGCCAGCCTCGTAAATCCAGGGTTGTGGGTTCAATCCCGGCTTGAGTCGATAGATTTTCTGCATGTGAAAATCTTAAGCACGCATGTCAATTGAACTATGTGGCATGTAAAAAAGCCCTCGAGTATCAATTAAGCTCAGGTACCGTCTGAAAAATTGAATTACGGTATTATTTTGGATCCGACGAGAGCTTGAAATAATTAAGGGTCAAAAATTTAGTAGCGAGAGCCGCTAATAGATAGTACGACCAACGAAATGGTTCTCCCACTTAGGGACTTGCTGTGTCTGCGAAATTTTAGCTGCCAAAATGCAAGCCATTTGAAAGGGGGGGATGTGCACAGAAAATAAAATTGAATCCTAGAATTCTAGTTCCCTCGCTTCAGCGAATAGTAACTGAGAGGTATAACCATTATACTTTTTACGAAGAATCTTAATTGTGTATTTCGGGCAAACGTGAATATTTCCAAACTAATTTTTATATACTTTCACTTTAGACTGTTCACACAATCACGAGTAAGTAGGTGTTTTATTAGGGTCACATTATAAAGCAACACCAGGACTGTTGGCGACGGACCTCGCAATTTTGAACCACGGTCACGTGATTAGAACTAAACTTGAGTTGGCACTCTCCTCTCCAAACTATCACACAGTGGAGCACACAAAGAGAGGGGCGTCCCCAGGTCTGGACAGCCCCCAAAGCTCTCGATTCTTTTTCCATTGATTATAGTCCTGTGTATATAGTGCGTAAAAAATTTAATTAAGTATTTATTAGTTAATTTGATTAATTAACGCTAATTATTTTTTCAACTCTTGTTCAGTCCTGAAGATCGACAAAATCAAAAGAATATGTTCGGCGGCGTACTGGAGTAATGTACGAGAAGGGTGGACTTTCGACTCTAGACCCCCCCCACCCCCTCTGAAAAATTCCTGTGTGTGCCACTATTACCACCAGTGCCGATTAGAACTCATTTCGGGCCTTGGGCGCAAAAACACACACACACACACACAACGGGCCCTCTTGGCACTGGAGGATTAAAATTTATAACCAGAAAATCTGTTTAAGTCCAGCTTATCCGGGCCCCCACCCCAAGCGCCCGATGGATAAACCGGCACTGGCTACCACATTATGCAAATGGAACGACAGATGTAACGTGCGTTAGCCCCTCTACATGGTGGTTCTTAAGTGGTGGCACTTGGGCTCAAACTCACGATACGTCGGCCACACAAGCTCGTGACCATGACCACTAATCTACCGCAACCTCCATCGCGGCAGATCTATAGAACAAGAACTGCTTTCGGATAGTTGACTTGGATTAACCACAATAAAAGAAGCAATACGGGGGACAAATAGCGAGGATTTCCTAATTTTGGTAAAGGATCAAGTATAGGCCAAGTCTAAGTTGATATCCTATTCTGTATAACCAAGCCGCGGTATTCGGAAACATGAGATCGAAATTGCCATCTATTAGTTTCGACGCTATAGGTTTGATTTTCTTATTTCTTCTTTAACTTATGTATTAATTATATTGAACATGATAGTTGAGATGTTTATTTATAAATTATTAATAAAGACACTTGTGTGCACCCCCCGGCACCCAAATTATCCTTAGTCAGTGATATGGCATACAACATGCTTAACGTATGTATAACATGGTCATCATTTCTCGCGTGTCCACACCCGACCTCAAACCGCTACTGCAATGACTCAATTTTTTTTTTTGCTGCAGTACACATTTAAACAATTTCAAAATTTGACGGTACACTAACAATAAAATAAGCTTAAAAGATTATTTACTTATGCATAATATACTATGTAAAATAGTTTATGCTAATAATTTTCAATGTTAAATAAAATAAAATGTACGAAAAAGACAAAATGTGTATCGAGTAATTACAAATAAGAATATATTTAATTCGAAATTTGAGATTGATGATTTGATAATTCCGTTAATATCGGGACGTAAAAATTATAATGACTGTCTCATTTCGTCATCTACATTTAGAAGTCTCGATCTTTTTTTCATTTTTATATTTGTTAATGCTGAAAATTTGAATTTCTACGAATAAGTTGTAGAAAATTGTAACCATACTTTTTAAGCTTTTTTTGGTTATTATAGGACAATCGCCTCTAATTTTAATCCAAAATGAATTAACTAACTCTTCCGAATGTTTTGAAATTAAATCTCGATTATTACAGAACGAAATTAGTTCATCTTCATTCAAAGTGAATTCACATACAGACGCATCCGTTATCACAAATGAATTACAAACCCAATAAAAAAATTTTTTTAAATCTAAATTTGGGAAGTAATGAACAACTCTCTCTCTTCTAGAGTAGAGAAATAAGTAAACAATTTTATGAATAGTTTATTTCTATAAAACGGCCAAATCATACTGATCCGGAATTTTTATTCAATTCCTACTATTAGCTCACACTCTATATATTTATCTTGGTGGAATTTTCAATCGTTAATAAAATACATTTTAAAGCGCTCAATTGAACTGAAATTTTATATACAGGATTATTTTGGATGACAATACAATAATTTAATTATAGTTAATAAAAATTAATTGATTAAAACTAATTATTCAAAGAATTACAAATACAGTTGCGTTGGCATCCTTTTTGGCGACTTGTGTCAAAACTTGAAAAGGTTTTTTTTCTCACGTTTTAAAGCGCTCATTTGAGCTGAAATTTTCTATACACTATTGTTTGGGGGTAAAAATACGATAATTGAAATCAACTGAAACTAATTATTTAAAGAATTACAGATAAAGCCACGTTGGTTTCATTTTTAGCGACTTGGATCAAAACTTTAAAAGATTTTTTTTCTCACGTTTTAAAGCATTCAGTTGAACCGAAATTTTATAGACACGATTGTTTTGGATGAGAATACGATACTTTAATGATAATTAATAAAAACTAATGACCACTTAATGTTGTGATTCTGTCATAAGTATATACATATTTATATCAATTGTAACTCTTTTATAAAAATTAACTAAAATAAAAATTTTCATTGTTGATCGAAGTAGAAACTGACTTTAAAAAAAAATTTTTTTGTATTACTTGGTTTTTTCCCTCAAGAATATAATTGATAATTTAAAAATTCGGCGGCACACTAAAGTGCTGTGGCACAGTGCGCTACTGTTTAAAAACAAACTAAATGTTACGAATATTTTGATCCTTTTCTATTTGAAACTGTCTACATTGAAATTATGCGTTACTTTACATTACATAAACAGATACATTT
The DNA here is from genome assembly GCA_019973955.1 of Trichonephila inaurata madagascariensis. Lineage (NCBI taxonomy): Eukaryota > Metazoa > Arthropoda > Arachnida > Araneae > Nephilidae > Trichonephila > Trichonephila inaurata. The sequence continues at coordinate 412,778 of BMAV01022129.1, read as the reverse complement.
CAACAAGGAGTTGTGGATAATTAAAAGTCCCTGTTAAATCATATATATATAAATTTTATATAATGTTGAAATTATATAAATTTACATTACATAGACTTAGATACATTTTTTAATTAATAGCAACAATCAAAAACGAGTGTTTTCTCCCCCGTACAAAAAGAAACTGAACATATCAAACTATAGAATGTGACGACAGAGTGATGTTAAAATACCGTTCATCAAACTATTTTGGTATTCTACTGTCGAACTCTTTCAGTCGGCGCCCCGTAGGGAAAGCGAGACAGTCAAAGAGGGTATCTTGGTTTTTATTCCGGAACATCCCAACATTCCTAGATGCGTCGACCCTCTCTTTCAGTTTTACGACACATACCGAGACATTTGACGCGTCTCGACTTGTCATAAAAATAAATATGAAGCAATTTTCATGAATTATCTTATTTAATAATAACTAGGCATTTTCTTGATTATAGGTTTCCGGCTGTAAAAAAAAACACACAATTTGACGCAAAAGGGATTAATACTAATTTTTCTTCATAAATTTCACTGTAAGAGTACATATTTTTTTACATTAATTGCAGTAACTCTAAAATGTTCGTTCCTATCCAGTGGCGCACACAAGGG
>BMAV01022129.1:386275-402157 GCA_019973955.1 Trichonephila inaurata madagascariensis | reverse complement strand
TCTTTACCCAATCATTAAATTTGAAATTACATCCAAATTTTAATAGTAGAACAACAAGTACAAGCCTAATAACAGTTCTGAATCCTATGGAGAACACGTGATTCCATTTATCATGAAACTGTAATGAATTAGGCTTATTGTTGTACAATTTTGACCAACTTGACCAAAGTCAATATTTTTTCGATTTTTGATCAAGTATAAATAAAATGAAAAAAATAACTTTTACAGTAAGAATATTTTTTTAAAAATATCGTTATTCTGGAGAAAAAGCTCATTACTGGTGAAAGCAGGCACAAATGATGACGCACATACATTTTCTACTTAACATATTGGATGTGATGGTCAAATGATTACTTAAACGATGAACTGAAGTAGAACCAACCGAGTGATGGAAGAGACAGCAAGCAAAGAAATAAAAAATCCTACGCAATCAACCCACACACAAGTGCTGATATCGATTATGTGAGAATTGGTTTAGATTTACCACAGAAATTCTGGACCTTCGAAAAGTTGAAAAGAACCAGGAAAGAGTCGTTCGATTCGACCAAAACACTCCAGATAAAGGTTGATAAAAGATGGTCATAAATGAATGCCTACAAGATGTTCAATTCTGTGGAGTTGTAGATATGAATAATACTCCCAAAAAATTATGATTGGTGACTTTATAATGCTTATCAAAGTGGCCAAACTCAACGTTGTCAATATTATCAACTTTAATTTCAAAATCAAAAATTTATATAAGCACGATTTTTTAAAATTTTTTTTAATATAACGATTTTGTACATTTTAAAACTAGCTCTGACTAGAAGGTAGGGTATATATATAGTATAGTGTAAAAAATATTCTTATTATATATGTTACTGTTAAAGAGAAGAATCCCGTTATTTCATAAAATTAACAAGTAAACATGAATTGCCTATATAACACAAACAAGACATAACTAGAATCTCTTAAGATTTATATTATAACAAGTTTTTAAAAAAGTCATTTAGTAACAAATCGTCACAGAATGAACGTTAAGGAAAGCATTATTTATCATTTAAATCAAATTTTTATATTTTTTAAAAAAACGCAAGCTTTTCCCCCCCCCCCCCCAGTATGATTAAGCAATCAAACAATTCATACAATTGTAAGTTGCAAACATTTAAACTTGCTATTTTTTTATATTATTTGTTAATGATTCTAACCGTAATATGAAATGTATTTTTCCAAAAGATAGACTGTTAATCATCTGTTAATTTATAAAACAACGGTTTCATTTTAATGTTAAGTTTTGTTCTGTTGTTCACTATTACGGTCTCTAAACTAAACTCGGTGGTACAACAGCCCATAGAGGGCCAAGGTCTACTGCGCCCATCTCAGATTTCGTGACCATGAGTACTGAGGTGCCTGAGCAGATTTTCCGGTCAGGTGGTCAGTCTGATGCGGAATCCCCAGTGTTTAATTCCCAAGCAAGCTCTGTATTAATTTATCGACCCCACGAAGGGATGAAAAGCAGAGTCGACCTTACCCAGCCCTGAGTTTGAACAGCGGATCTGTAGCGTGGAAGCGCGAAACGGTCTCTATTTGGTTCATTAACAGAAAATACCTAGTTCTTTCATACAATAATTAGATAAAGAGTGAGACTATTAAACTATTGCACATTTTAACCGACTCTTGTCAGTTATTTCGTAAAACAACCTAGGTATTTTATGAAAAATAACTGAATTAAAATACCCAATAATATAGTAACATATATTTTAGAAGTATTAAAAAATACAGTAAACATAGCGCAAAAAGAAAGAAAAAATCACCGCTATAGAATTCTTAAAAATATTTATCCATTCCATTAACACAGTTTTTTATTAATCCACTAAACATTAAATGCCATAGAAAAAAAAATTACTAACTAAGCAAAAATCTCAAATTCCTGCGGCATTAAAGAAAAGAAGCAGAGAACTTAAAGCTAAATTGGTTGAAAAACAGAAATAAATTTTCAATAATCATAAAACAGTATGTATCCTAATCCTCTCCCCAATTTACTTGTAGAATGCCTTCTCAAGAACACAGCACAAAATCTAAAACAAATCAAAACATAAGAGTAACTTATTATATACAAATCCGCGGAAGACCCTTATAAGAAAACTTTGGTATCAACCACCACATTCGCGTTTGAGTTGTATCGTCTTCTATCCATATCATGTTTCGATTTAAAAATGGCTCTAATAACAAATTCTAATAACAAACTGGCGTCAAATTCCAACCGATATTTTTTTTTTGTCTAACACAGTCTGTATAACTAACATCTTATTATGATTTTATTCGTGGAGTGCTATTTTGCAAAAAGACCGCGTTCTTTCTCCATTGCATGAAAGAGATGCCATAAATTTCAGTAACGAATTACTAGATGGATGGATGTTGTGGTACAGGGGTGGGCAGTCTTTTTTTTCCCAGGGTTACGGGCTACTTCTAACTTTTTCAAGGTGTTGCGGTCCACAGAGTGGCATAGGGGTAGTGTGCTTTGATTGATTGATTGAATATTAACGTCGCACTGGTCAGCTAGCTACACGAGGGCTTTTGGCGACGGACCACGTAATTTTGAACCATGGTCAGGTGACGTGGACGACACCCGAGCTGGCACCCCCTCTCCTAACTACCACACCACACCAACGGGAGGACGTTTCAGCTCTCGACAGATTTAACGTGCATCGCTGCCCTACACGGTGGGTCTTGAGTGGTACTAGGCTCGAACTCGTGACAAGGCAAGCCACGGTCCGATACTTATACCACTCGGCTACCGCGGCCACAGGGGTAGTGTGCTAAAAGAAGGTATACAATACAGTCGGACCTTCATTTTACGAGCCTCTAGCTTACGAATTGCTCTATTTAGCGAACTCTTTTACCTGGAATCAAGAATATTTTTTTAAGATTTTCTTCTCAAAATAACCTTTAAATAGCAAAGTGCATCATTATCTATTTGTCGAGATTCATGATTCGATTTTTTTTCCTCCGTAATTTTTGAAATACTTCTGTACTTTCGTAAGATGAAAAGATTATATTAGGTCTTAGTGAAGGCGGTCACTCCAAAATGTCTTGGCGGTCCACCGGTCGATCGCGATCGACTTAACGTTTACCCCGAATGTAGTATATCGATTTCGGGGCGATTTCATTAATACAACCATGTTTTATGTACAATTTTCAATTTTTTTTTAATTTGGTTTCTTTTAGTGATGGCCAAAAAACTTTGAATAAGTTATAAAAACACCGTGTTAAAGCTATGTTTATCAGTAATTGATAAAGAACTGTAGATTGGAAAAAAGCAAAAACAAACATACTAAGCAAGCTAAAGATTGACAGAGATTAATATGTGTGTGTGTGTGTGTGTGTGTGCTTCACTGAAATCCTATTCCCCCATTTTTTAAATTTAATGATAGTAGCACTAATCGTTTGGAATTAAAAATTGATAAATAATGCAAATTAAAAATCGTAAAAAGCGAAGTCTTGCATATAAAGCGGGGCATAAATCAGTGTTGTTCAGTGGCGCACACAAGGGGGGGGGGCTGGGGGTCCGGATCCCCCCCCAAAAAACCCTTGATTTTTTTTCCGATTGATTCTAATTCTAAGTACATAATACGTAAAATTTAATTAAGTATTTGTTATTAGTGATTAATTTTATTAATTAATGTTAATTATTTGTTCAATAATTAGTTTTTTACTGTGTTTTGTTCCCGAAAATCGACAAAATCAAAAGGAGCATGATACAAGAATGGTAAACTTTCGACCCCGGACCTCCCCCCTCTGAAAAATTTCTGTGTGCGCTACTGGTGTTGTTTATACATTCAACAATGCGTACTAGAAATGTATTACGATAAATTGAAATTAACTTGTAGCCAAAGTTAACTTGTAACCTTGTTTATTGTGTACAACAAAAATAATTATAAAAAAAGTATTGGGGTAACTCCGTCACTCCGCGCGACCACTATCGTTAACATCAAGTGCGCGCTTTCTTAAATATTTCTAGTAAATTAATAGAAATAATCTAGTAAAGTCCGGATTAAATTATTTTTTTCTGGTAAAGCAGTATATTCTAATTCAACTGGCACTTAAAATAAAAAAAAAAAATTCATTTAAAAGCCTTTTAAAAACCATGGTTCAGATGAAAGACATCTCAGTCCTTTCTTAGCAAAGGTTTTAAGTTCCTGTGAATAGAAAACAAAACGCACACAGATAGTACAGTAAAAATATCTTGACACCCGGTTGGCGACCACAGGGAGAAAAAAAAACCCAGCCATCTTTCCCCAGAGCGATCGTTTACAATGGAGGCATAACTCACCTTTTCCTTAAAGTGTTCCGTCTCACGCTACGCCTTTTCCTTTCCGTTTAAGTTGAAACACACAAACGGAGATGTGGTACGTGCCGGGGGCAAATTCCTCCACAAACCCCTCCCTCACCCGGTCAAAGTTACCTCCACCTTCTCCTTTTAGGTTTTTTTACCTATCTCACAACTAGGGAACATCTCGACACACTATAAGGGTTGCTAAAGGAAAGACTGGGGAAAAAAATTAAGGTTGGCGACATACTTGGCTAGGAACCGTCATTTATGTGATGTATTTTTATGCAATGATTGAAGCTTTTGTTTATGAATGGTCAATTTACATTTATGGAATTCGGCCTTAAAAACAAAACTCACGAAATATAACATTCTTATTTTTTATTTCATTCATATTCACGACGCTATATGGGGCAGTGAACCTCAGAGGGTGTGTAAAATTATTTTTACAGTGAGTGATCCGTTAACGAGCATAATGCGTTCCAAGACTATGTTCGCTATCCGAATTGTTCGTTAACCGATCATCGATTCACCATAGACTTACTTCTATGTGAAATCGATTAATTCATTCTGGCGACCCTAAAAAAATGAAATCAAAACCGAAACTGATGGTCTAATGTGTATGAATATTCTATTGGATTTTTTTTAAATATAACTTTTTGAAGTTTAATAGGTAAGCAACATAATTCAGGAGAGATGAAAAACGATTTTTACCCGTTTCTCATATTTCACGTATTTTTACGGCGGTAGCGCGTCATCGGCACCTTTTTATTTTATAGTCTATACTGTTTGAAAAAATTAAGAATTCGCTTAATTTATTTGCCATGTCAGCAAATCCACTAGCCCATAACTTATCAGCTGTCAGAAAATATTGATATTCATATTGAAATTCAAGTATTCCAAGTGTGTATTGATTTTAGTCATAATAATTATTGAATGACCTTTAAATTCATCGTTAATTCAAATTTCATTTAATAATTATCAGTACTAAGCATGCTTTAAACATTTCTCCTTTCAGTGATCTTATTTTGTATGTAAAATGATAACAAATGTTTAATATTAATTTTTTTTCAGAGCCGAGAAGTGTTAGTTAGAATTCGTTTTGTTCATTATCCGAATATGTGTACGTTGTCCAAACACAAAAATTCTTTCTTGAAAGTGTTCGTTATCCGATCACAAAAATCTTTCGTTAAAGTGTTTGTTAACCGATCACCCACTGTATCTCCTGACAAGCCAAGGAAATCCAAGTTTTTTAACCCAATTAATATTCACCACAAGTTTCATATTTTTGGTTATAAAAATTTTTTTTAAACGCGTAATAGAGAATAAATATTGTAATCGTATACGGTTGATAGGACATAACCAATATATATGCACAAACTCTTTAAGTGCGGATAAAAATCGACGGAAGAATAATTCCAAGTATTGACAACACAGGATGAAGCAATGTTTTTCTTGCATTTGTCAAATAGATGAATGACACTAAATTAACAATGCACTGGTTGAGATAAATCAATATGTTTCATATTGAATTAAATAACTCAATAAACTTATATAATTATAATTAATCGTGAAAAAAATCAAAGGCATTGGGAGGGGGGATCCGGGCCCGATAACCTTCCCCTACCCTTGTGTGCGCCACTTGTTGGACATAATTTTTGAGATCTCATAACACATGCTTATGTTTAGTTACCATTTTTTTAAAGAAATTATCACTTAAATATGTAAAACACTTTTTACACATATAGGAAACAATAAGCAAAATATAGCAAACTTAAGTAACCTTTAGTAAAATATTAAGACAATTTAAAAGAATTATAAAACTTTGTAATTTTGATAATTTCTATTTCTTTTTTTTTAAACTTCTTTTCCATTTATAAAACTACGTACTACTTAAGACACCCCTCTCCCCCCCCCAAAAAAAAAGGTTTACTACACGCACAGATATCCTGCATAGAAGTAAAAAAAAAACTTAGCAACGATATATTGCGATAACTTTTTTCAAAAGTACACCCCTAAAGGCAAAACTATGCTTCGGAGAAAAAATGAAAAAACTAAAAGTAGCAATGTTTTTACATATCATTGACTAATATTTTCCTGCCTATTTTTATATATCTCATGACGATACTTAAAACATTCTCTAGAATTACAGATGTAATTTTACATTACAAATATTTTTTCTTTGTTATAGCTGAACATGAACATAATTTTATCAAACATATTGCCATTTAGATACCATTTTTTTTAATAAAAATTTTCCTTGGATATACAAAATATTTTACGTACATATATAAAACAATAAACAAAATATACTCAAATAGCTTTATGATAAATGATTGTTTAATTTCACTGAGAAAACTGTACAACAGAGAGGTTTAAAAAATCTCGATTTTTTTCCTTTTTTCTCAAGTGGGATACATTTTTAGATTCAGAAAAAATTACGTAGGATTCATTGTAAAATGGACGTAGGTATATTATTTGTAGAGAAAAAACTTATCTTATTCTTCATAAGCTTTTTCCGCTAAAGATGAAATAATAAACAGAGAACACAACGGAACTGTTATATACTTCGAAACATATACAAAAACTAATAGCCAGCATAAAACAAACAGCAAATCTGATTCGCTGTGACTTCGAGCTACTCTACACAACTGTCTGTATCAAAATATTCAATTTTCTAAAATTATATGCAAAAAAGAAACAAAAATCTCTATAATCCTCCAACGCCCGTATTTCAATCTTAAAGAAACGTCACCTCTTTTCACTGACATCGCACGATAAAAAAAAAAAAGGGGGGGGGCCCCTCCCCCCCAGCCCCCCCCCCCCCTCCGGCGAAAGAGTTTGACCAATCGACTTGAGAAAGCGACGACATTTCGAGAGAAAAAAGTGCCGCCAAAGTAGTCCCTTTTGGCGGGCAGTAGGAATGCGACAGGTGAAAGTGGCAACCCCCACCGGTGTTGTCTCACCTTTAGGGCACAGGCAATGTTCATCTTCGGCAACCGCGGTTCAAGGTCAAACGCGGGCGGGGTCTCCAACGTCACGGACGAGGTGTAGAGAGGGAAGGAGAGAGGAGATAAAAAAAAAGGTGGTATTATTTCGGCCGCATGCAAAAACCATACCCTTTAAGTCTAATCCCGACCACGCGTGTGGCCCCTAAGCGAAGCGGATCAGGACAGTTTTTTATCAGGAGAGAAAGACCACAATTTCGTACGCCGACATTCTGATGTTTATGTGACAGATATGCGTTAATGTAAGCACCAGGTATGTTAATTCATTTCCAGTGTGCAACGCGTTCAGATATCTATCCATATTTATAATCTGAAAAATCTAAAACTCAGAAAAAATAAATGAGGTCATCATAACAATAGAGATAAACGAAAGGAGAGTATATTTAAACTCTTAATGAGATAGAAAAATAAAATATTTCGTGGAAGAAACAGAACTTTTTTTTTATAAACTATAAGGAAGGAAGAAAACAGTCAATAAAATCCAAATAAATTCATGCTATAATTTTTAAAGATATTAACGTTTTCCATCATGCTAAAAAAATCGCTTCAGAAATCATGAAACACATAAAAAGCACGTACAGGTGACGAAGTCGGCAACTAAATGGCACCCATTTTACTAACTGAATCGCAAAATATTACATTGTTCGAAGCGAATTTTTGTTAAAAAAGTTTTAGTCCACCAAGAGGTTATGTTATATTATTATTATTTAAATAGAAGATTTGAATAAAATAATAAAAGGAATTTTTTCGTTGGCATAATATACTCCTAAAATATAGTTCATTATTGGTGAAAGCAGATGTGAACAGTAACAAATAAAATTTAAAAGTGAGATTAGCTGACCAATTACTACTAAGTAAAAAAAAAATTCTCTCTCCCCCCATAGTTTCGTATATTTACTTTTTCTACTGGTTTAAAAATTAAGTTCTTAGAGTTGTTCTTAAGTCCTTAATTTCAATTTTCTATAACACGGTGAACACTATCTTTCAAACAATAGCTTTGTTCCCCCCGGGCACCTTGGATAGCTTTAAGCAACAAATTGAAATCGACAGCTCCATCGTCGACGTAACTGTCTAAGAGGTCAGAAGAAAACAACGAGGATTTAAAGTAGAATTTCGCATCAGTTTTAAGAACGTTTAAAAACCGAAAACTTAAGTATCACTTTTAAAAAGAGAAAGAATTCCTTGATAAAAACAAATATAAGAGACGGAAAAAGTTGCAAACATCTTACAATATGTGAAGGAATGGGAATTTCTAACTGGATCATAAATATGCTTTGAAAAGTAAAATTTTTGTAATTTTTAAAAATGAGGAAAAAAACGAAAAAAACAAACAGTATACTGAATACACAATATACCAAACAATATAATAACATGCACCTATACTTCCAAGCTGCATTTTTTAATTTTAAGGTCTATTCGCCGTATAACGCGCACCCCCCCCGTTTTTTTTTAATGAAGGAACCTGAAATATATATACGTGTGCAAAGGCTCTTATTTTCCGAAGTCATTTGTTAGAGGTATTATCCCAAACTTTTGAAAAAATAGAATACTTCTAGAAATACAATCCTTTAAGTTCATAGCGTATCATTTTTTTTAAAATAAACAGTATTTAGATCTACGTAGAAGTGTTATTTTCTTATGCACATAACTTTTTTTTTAGCTATGCTTTTTAAATCCGGCGTATAACGCGCACTATCAAAATACAACGAATTAAATGGGCAGGTAACGTTGCCAGAATGGCGAAGACCGCACCGCTAAAAAAAGTCTTCAATGTCCAACCAATTGGCACACGGAGAAAGGCAGGCCGAATCTAAGATGGATTGATGGGCCAGAAAAAGATAGCCCAGTTTTCAGAACTAAAAAATTGAAGTACACTAGCAGGAAGAAGGCTGGCCTGGTAAAGGCTTCTTGAAAAGGCCAAGGCCCACCCTGGGCTTTCGAGCCACTGAGGAAGGAAGGTATAATGCGCACCCGTGTGTGAATAGCGCAATTAAAAAGTTAATGTCTTGCATTCAAAACGAGAAATAAAAGATTTGTTTCAAGAACATATTTCTTAGCTAGCAGACTAATAATAACGTAATCGTTTGTCTGGAGTAAGAGTCTTGTTATACAACAGAATTATATGCTTCTCAATAAATATGTACTTAAATATAAAATATTATACTCCGTCCGTTTCAAAAATGATTTCGTTATGTTGAATCTAGGCGACGTCTTCGTAGTAAGTAACGTGACAATGAAGAATCCAAACTAATACATCAAATCCACGGCAAGTAAAAATTTCAAGACTCATTCCAGAATTTATTGTACAAATCTCCAACTTATTTGACACAGTGTTCAACAAATTAGGGTTCAAACCCACAATCTTTGAGTTGCGAAATTTGATATTTTTATATATCATGAAGCAACTGATTCATCAAAGGATCTTAAGTTTGGTTTAAATTTATGCCGTACTATAAAGCTAAATTTTGGTACAAGGTCAAATGACGAAGCCGCGCGCGCGACACACGTGTCCTAGCCTAACAACCAAATTTTTCACACCAACCCACCATGGGAACGAATATCGTAGTGCGCGGTACAAAATTACGGTCTGTCTCTAACAGCCCTAGCATTGCTTTAAAGTGCGACATTCATTAACATATATACACACGCGTAATGTTTCAATCGTAAAATAAAACAGTCGTCGTCTCTGATCAAGAGTTTTTAGTACTGTGTCGACTACAATCAATCAAAACTCGATACAAATTCGTTACGTACTAAAACGTTGCAAGTGCGGTCGGTACCCAAGTGAACACAACATTGAGCTCGTTGTCGACAACAATTTAGTCCAGCAGCGTGCTCTGTTCTCCACTTGAAAAAAATCCCGTCGTGTAGCGGGGTTGTGGTTCTTCCAATCTAACGGAGTTTAAAATCATCATGCAGGTGTCGTTCAAATGTTAACAGTAAAGTGCCAGCTCGTGTAATCGACCTCGTCATGGGAAAATTGCCTAAAATTACGAGGCATATTGGCAACGTTGAGCGGACCCCTAAATAGGCAGTCAGGAAAACGTTCAATATAAAAAAACATACCATGATGCTGAACCAGTGGCGCACACAAGGGGGTGTCCTAGGGGTCCGGACATCCCCCCCATAGCCCTTGATTTTTTTCCAGATTGGTTATAATCCTATGTATATAATTACGTAAAATTTAATCATGTATTTGTTATTAATAATTAATTTTATTAATTAATGCTAATTATTTATTCAATAATTAATTTTGTATTGTTTTTGTTCCCGAAAATCAACAAAATCAAAAGAATATGTAGGGTGGCGTATTGGAGTATGATACCAAAATGGTGGACTTTCTCGACCCCGGACCCCTCCCTTGAAAAATTTTTGTGTGCGCTATTGTGCTGAACTGATACTGAACTTACTTGCTGAAATAAAAATGGAGTTTTTATATGGAACACTTCGCATTTTTCAAGATACAATTATACTGTCAAGATGCAACCATAAGGTTTTATTTTTCATATCCGGACATTCTTCCTACATGAAAACGTGTTCCAGATTAGGTACCTGGCGAAGACAGTCTTAGAAGTATAAACATTACTCCTAGTCAATCAAAAAAATATTAAGTATTTTGAATGAAAAAGACAAATAATCTACGAACACACTACAATAAAACATCGCTATAATCACAACAAATCTGTGCAACAACCTCACCACACTAAAAACCCACAAGTATTGAAAAATTCCACTCTCAGAGGTAAGCAGCTGAAATCCATCGAGGCGGCGGTGAGCGGGATGGCAGTAGAAAACAGATACATCAAAGGGACCTTACGGAGTGACAGCGTCAAGTAGCACTTAAGTGGAGAAGATACACTACTTTCTTGAGAGTCTTTAGCGGCTGGCCTCCCACCGTAGCGACCCCCATTCCTCCCTGGAGGAAGAGGAGGTAGGATTGCGAAAAATTCATCCATCTTTCCCAGTTAAGGTAAAAGAGGGTCAATGTTTCGTCAAATTGAAACAAACAAGGGGACCGGCTTCTTTTTAAGGGGAAGGTGGGGGGTCAAGTTAGGGAGCGAGGGATGCTCTCCCCTTGGGGAATTTTTGTTGTTTCATTAGCGGTACATATCCAAAAGGAAGGTCTTGGAAAAGTTTAGAGGAAATAACGGTTTCGTTTGGGGGGGGGGGGGTGGAGAGAGAGACCCTAGGTGGTTTGCGCAAGAATTTTGGAAACAAGATGAAACTAGAACTCCCCCTTCACCCCATTTTTTATATTTAAAAAGCCACAACAATTAACTTTAACGTTCTCCAACAAATGCAAGCAATAAATGATGTAATATTAGTTTTTTTAGTCATCAAAAGCACAACTTCTAATTTCGTTCAACTACATAAATGACTATCTCCACATGCACATGCATAAAAAAAAAAAAAAGATTAAATTTAACTTAAAATTCCTTTTATAGTGAACATGTTTTAAGTATTATCAAGGGCATTAACTACTATTTACAACAACAAATATAATTTACAACAACAATTAGTTTAAAACAATTAGCAAATGTTAATAATATATCATGTATTACAATTAAGAGTGGTCAAATAAACTGATGGATTGTTAACTTTGTACTTTAAAACTACGCAAGGGCTACTGGTGACGGACCTCAATTTTGAATCTCGATAAGTCACGAGGACGACACTTGCCCTGGCACACCACTCATCAAACTTCAACATTCCACAAACGAGAAGACAAGTGTGATCAGAAAGCACATGTCGTTCATTGTATTACATTTTTATCGGTTTAATTGCTTTTAATCTTAAGCAAAGACAAAAAAGAAAGTTGATTGGTTGGTTTATTAATGCCGCATCAGAAACGACATAACTATTGACAACGCACCTCGAAATTTGCACAATTATTAAGTGGGAAGGAAGACAATGAAGTTGGCAGTCCACTCTACATGGACGACACGCTAAAGTAAAGATTTTGATCCCCGAAAGATTTAATATACACCCCAGTCTCATAACATTATAGTGTTTGGAAGTCTAGACCCAAACTCGTAAAAAAATTGATCGATTGTAAACCAATTAGTTTTCCAAGGAGGCTACCGAAGTAAGAGAATGTATCTTATGTGACTAAAATATGTTCAGGTCTTTAGTTCTATAATATGCACTAATCGTTACTAATTATAATAATTAAGAGTAGGAAATACCTTATAGCCAATGATGTCTTAAGACTTCTAGAGGTCCTGGTTGTCAAATACTCGTACAAATGATAACTCAAACAAATGTGTGCAACTAGCGATCTTACAGACCTAGACACAAACCAACTCGACCGATTTTCGCCTTTCGACTATAGGAGTAAATGATGGTGTATGGTGGTATAGGCCAGGGATGGTGAACCAGTGGCACGCGTGCCATCAATGGCACGCAACACAATATTTTGGACACGCCAGCGATCAAAATTTTTTGCATTTTATTTCAAAATAACAAAGTTCACTATGAAGTATTACGAACAAACGCGAGTGATTGGTCTAGAACGGCTGGGAGCACACTCGTGTGTTACTTGCCTTAGTTACGTCGTGGACTACAGTTGTTTCTGATGCAAAATTTGTCAATGCATAACATAGTGTATTTCGTTGACGCAACTGTATTTTAAAATTTGTGTTATATTTACGATTTGAAACTGTTATTAAACATGGTTAGTTCAGCAAAAGAACAAAAAGTGCCAGATAGCAAATGTAACAGAATTTCAAACTTGGTGAATCTAGAAATATGGCATTATTAGTAAAGGCGAGAAAGCGGTGTGTGTTTTACTTTTTAAAAAAGTGGTATGCAAAACATCGTCTGTAAAACGTCGTTCTCGTCAAAAAGTGAACCACAGCAAAAATAATTTGCTTAGAAACCATATGGCAGATGACTCCGATTCAGCATACATATTTACTAAGAGATACATCTTACAATCGCAATACAATTTATTTGTCATCCAATCTGTGACAACAGAAATCACACTAACGTTACTTCAATTTGAATTACACGTATAACTAAAAAATTTACTATACAGTGCAAAAGGTATTTTTTCACAGTAAATAAAAAGTTTTGAGTTGTTAGTATATAGTTTTATTATTTTAGCATTAATCACAAGTCAAAATTATTTGACGGCACGTCTATGTCTGATTAAACACTTTAGAAAAAATGGCACGTTGATCTAGAAAGGTTCGCCACCCCTGGTATAGACCAAGACCTAAACACGGACTACGAACATGACATAATACAGCCTTGCTACTGTTGCTAGTTGGAATATAGTTTAAAGTTCTCAGTTTTTCAGAGAATATATTGGGTAATAATGTTTGACGGTTGTAATTACTCGGATCATGATCTTATTGAAGTCCATGTCCTGGGCCCGGGTTTATGCCTTAAAATGTCTCCGCTTAAAGCTTAACATGCGAACATATGTACAATTTAAAAACGTGAACATGGCTGCCCGAATAGAAATTCTTACAAATACATTCTATTTCTTTCCGAAAAGTTGATTTTGGTTTACTATTTATATTAAGTGTTCGTGAAAAGCTTTGCATTCGTTACTTTTATAAGTTATGTTCATAAAGTTAAAACTCCCCCTTCTATATTTCTTATATATTTCGTATTTTTCTAACTCACTCTTTCCAAAACTCACAATAATCACCCAACCCATTTTTAAAATGCAATATTTTTTTGGAGGTATGGGTGAAGATGTAGCAACTTTCCTTCTACAACTTATGGACTTTACAACTGCCTACAATTACTAAGTATCATTTAAATGCTCTTCGGTAATTAAATGCCAATGCAAAGCAAATTAATGCCTGCAAGAAGAAACAAAGTCTGTCGAACCCGTTCGTGTTCGTAAGAGGTCAGGGGTCAAGGTGAACGTGTTACGGGAGCGGGCTCGCCACTGGATGTGAATCTTATTCTTGCCGGTATGCTCTGTCATGGTTGCCCTCACTTTTTTTTTTTTTTTAATTTTTCTAAGTGGGGGTGGAATTTTGTACAAAACATTCCCAATTTCTTTGAATTTGTCTTTTGTGATGTTACCAATTTTTTATTTATTTATTTCATCAGCGATTATTCCATAGTCCGCTGAAGAGCAGGATAAAAACCGTTGAATAAAAGGACAATTGAATTAAAGTTTGAAAGCTTCTATTACACAATTATTTTTTCCCATAAGAAATTAATAATTTCTGCTAATAAATTTGTTAAGATATATAATTTGTTTAGTATTGAACGGTGAATACAGTAATTAAAACTGAGCCTCTAGTTGAAATCAAATGGTCAGGCAGGAAAGGGCCAGCGAACCACTTTTCTAGGATGAAAACATTTCTTTAAAGATGACTGACTACGTTAGAAACCATGATTTTGGAAAAGCGTATGCATGAATGATTTTTTTATATAACGTTACCTGAATTAGAACAAACATATAAAATTGGTCTGAGAATAATGTTACAAGAAAAAATTATTTAAATGCAATTTTTTTGCAAAAAAAAAAAGAAGAAATAACATTTTTAAACATTTTCCTTCTATGAAAATGTTTCTATAATAATAATTTGCCTTTTTTTACTAGGACTTCACTGAAGAGCCTGAACTAAGATTTTTGAAAAACTCATTTGTGATTTTCAGATTTACCATCAACAGAAATATTACAATCGAATCTTGTCAAAATTTCTCTACTCTAATGATTATGAACAAATCCATTACTAAATTATATTTTAAAAATTTTTAGTTCAGCCTCGGTATAAAAGTCCAAGCTATATAAAGGCAAAATATTATAATTACACAAGTATTTTCCCATTAAAAAAAAAGAGAGAGAATGTTTTGAACCTGTCATTCTATATTAATTTTTCGCCAAATATAAATTGCTTTTAAGTAATATTTTCTTGTTATAAAATTATTTTAAGAATATTACATGTTCTACCAAAGAGTTATCCATTTATACGCTTTTTCAGAATCATACTTTAAATTAGTCCACTGTTCACATCAGTGGCGCACACAAGGGGGGGGGGGGGGCCCCGGGTCTGGAGTCCCTCATAAGCCTTGATTTTTTTCCGAAGGATTATAATACTATGTATATAGTAC
Organism: Trichonephila inaurata madagascariensis; assembly: GCA_019973955.1. NCBI lineage: Eukaryota > Metazoa > Arthropoda > Arachnida > Araneae > Nephilidae > Trichonephila > Trichonephila inaurata. The sequence goes on along the minus strand of BMAV01022129.1, from coordinate 386,758 downwards.
GTAAAATTTGATTACGTATTAGTTATTAGTTTTGTTAATTAAGGCCAATTATTTATTCAATAATAAATTTTTTACTGTTTTTTGTTGCCGACAATCGAGAAAATCAAAAGAATATGTTGAGCGGCTTATTGGAGCATGATACGAAAATGGTGGACTTTCGACCTTGCCCCTCCACTCCCCCTCTAAAAATTCCCGCGTGCGCAACTGACATAAGTAATTCTGACAATTATTAATATTTGTTTGGCGAAATGTAAAAAGTATTTGAGTTTTAAAAATAATCATATCGAAGTATGAAATAATAATAAAATTAAATCAATTTATAGTGGTCATTACATAGTAGCTTAATAACGATTAGAGTACAATTTAAAATTACAAAGTTCATTGCCAACTATTCCATCGTGTCGTTTTATTCTTAAGAGTCTTTGATCCTGTTCACACACAACCAGTAGCGCACACAGGAATTTTTCAAGGGGGGGGGGGGGG
>BMAV01022129.1:357572-386175 GCA_019973955.1 Trichonephila inaurata madagascariensis | reverse complement strand
GGGAACAAAACACAATAAAAACTAATTATTGAATAAATAATTAGCATTCATTAATAAAATTAATCATTAATAACAAATATTTAATTAAATTTTACGTAATATATACTTAGAATTATAGTCAATCGGGAAAAAAAATCAAGGGGGGGGGGGCCGGACCCCCCTTGTGTGCGCCACTGCACACAACCCTGTATGTGGTTAAGCCAGAGGTCTTCAATTGGAGTTACGCGGAACCTTAAGGGCCCACGTATTTGATCGATATTTTGTCGATAAAATAAAATCTTAAATTTCTAAAAAGTCTTGAAAATGTTGAAGAAAATAAAAAAAATACAAATATTTTCGGTTTTTTTTAGAAGTTTCGATATTCTAAACTCAATGCAAAATGTTCCTTAAAATATACTGATAAAATTTTCAGACACCAACGCCAAATTTTGGGGATAGTTATTAAGTGGCTAATAATTGTTTACGTATGCAGTGGTATCAAAACAAAATAGAATCAGCAGCACTAACCAGAAAATAACAACGATTTTAAGTCTCCATAATTTACAAAGCATTTTAAAAATTAATTTTCCAACTTAATAAAATATTTTTAAAAAACTTAATATCAAAAGCAATATTTTTTTTTAATTTATAGAAAATACCTGCAACGAGTTGATTTACTTTAAATATTATTTTAAGACAGTCTTCTAAGGATGGGGCAGGGTTCCCTGAAAAAACCATTAAGTTCTGATGGTTCAGCGAGTCGACAAAGTTTGAAGACCACTGGAAAGAACGAGTATTGTACATTTTTTTCTTTTATCCCTGTCTGTACAGCTGTTGAGCATATTGCCCAAAAAATAGATTGCTACTTATTGTTAAATAATAATTATGAAGATGCAATTAAAAATCGGACAATTAATATATTACAAAATACAATTACGAGTAATCAGTGCTTATAATTTCAATAGAATGTCAAAATAAAGAAAATAAATTAAAAACAAAAGTAAAAGAATCAAATTTCCGCCACCCATTTAAAAAGTTTCTCTCCCCATCTAAGTCCCCCCCCCCTCCCAATTTGAATTCTTTTTGTTGTCTAGAAGCAAAAAGAAATTAAAAATCCAAGCTAATCTCGGTGAAAAGTGGACTATCATTATTACATCACCATTTGCGGTTCTCTTTCTTCTCTCAAAGAAAGTTTTAAACAGGTTTTTAAGTGTGCAACCGCGTTATCAATGATTTATAACCGTTATTTCATGTCGTTAATATCGGCCTTATCGTGACCTTACCCGCGCTCTGCTTTCTTTCTGATACACAAACAGAATTAAAATCCGTTTCTTCAAATTTATTTAAAACCCGACTCCCCAGCAGAACTAGTTTTTCTTAATTAACAGTTGTTATCTACCAGATAAATGTCCGACATAATTTAGTGCTCATTATTAATGTCACGTTTTGAAGTAACACGAGGTCTAACAACGGACCGCTTTATTTTGAACCAAATGACGAGGACGACACCTAAACAGGTACTCCAGATTTCCACTACACGATAACGTCAGCTTGGACAGATTTAACGTGCATTAATCCCTCCTACACGACGGGTTTTCAGAGTAATCAAGACTCGAATTTACGATCTGTTGGCCCCTAGTTCATGACCATAAGCACTTGGTTATCGTAGTTTTAATGTCAAATAGAAACACACAGGGTGAGCGAGTGGGTGAAAAAAATGTCGCACTATTGAGCCAATTGAGAGCTTTTGGCAATGGACCTCGAAATTTTGACCTATGGTTAAGTGACGAGGACGACATCTCACCTCAGCTGGCGCCCCTCTTCTAACTTCCACATCCCACCAACGAGAGGATGTTTGAGCTCTCGACAGATTTAACGTGCATCGCTCCCCTACATGGCGGGTCTTTAGCAGTACTGGGCTCGAACTCGTGACATGCCAGCCACGATCCGATACCTTGACCACTAGGCTACCGCGGCCATATAAATACACAGGAAAATTGTATTTCAATTTATTGCGCAATACAAAATTTCATCTATGTTAGTAGTTTTTGAATGACTCCGATGACGACATGGGGTAAACAAAACATTAACTTTAAAACGCATTTCCAAACGAAAAACTAAGAAGTCTTTCTATTACAGTTATTAAACAATTGGACGTACCGTCACCTGCCTGGTGCTCAAAGCTAAGGCTAACGACAGGCGTAAAAATCTAGCCCTTCGCCACGATGAATTTCGTGGAACTTGATCTGATGTTACTGTCGATCACAGGTGGCATAAGTAACAATAAACAGTTGAATGATACTACAATAATAAAGATATAAGCTTATTATTTTACTAGCATAATATTTAAAATAACTTAAAAGTCTTGACTTAAAAGTCTATGCACTGGTGTGGTGGGGAAGTTTGGAGAGTAGGGTGCCAGTTCTAATGTTGCCTACGTTATTTGGTTCAAAATTAAGAAGTCTGTCACCAACAGCCTACGTGGATTTTAGAAGTGCAACGTTTAGCGTAAAATCTCTCCCCAAATAACGCAATAAGTCGGTCAAAAGAAAATGCAAAAGCCTTCCACATTTATTTTTTTAAAACATAAATTTTAATGTTTTTGAAAGAAAATTAAACATCAAAATAAAAATTCTTGGGTATGGATAACAGTAAAACGATGGTAAACCTATTGTATTCATATTCATATTAATTCAGTACATACATTGTACTTTTTATTCATACAAATATACATTCTGATACGTTACTTATAAATGCGTAAAATGCAGCTTTATTGTAGACATATACGAGTATTAATAACTACTTTCCAGCGCATGTACATGAGTTAATTTTTTCAAGTCAAAAATTGGGCTTAGAACGTAAAGGCGTCTTCTGAATCCAATGATTATTCTCGAGCTGAAAGCTTTCGCGTGTAACGTTAAAGAATATGGTTCAAAATCGGAACTTTTACCAGGCAGGAAACAGTTCAATCAGTAATTTAATATTCTGACTTCCTTCTTACAGCGAACAGCATATTTTACTGTATTACTTTGTCTTAATCTTATATAAAATGTGCTCCGTATTTCAGCTCCTATACCAATTTGGGCATACCACGACGCGCTGACTTGATGTAATCCATTTGCTGACATTTCACACATTGAAATGTTAATAATAATAATAATAATAAAAACGAACAAAAAGCAGTCAAAGTTTAATTCATCTTACACAATAGTATTAAAGAACTTTCAAAAGATTATTTTTCAGACTTTTTGTCATTAAAAAAAAAAAATGTAGGTCGCCTAGTTTCCTCTTCCCCCCACGCTACTTAAAACGTTTGGAGAGAGATGCCCAGTATTTCATTTTGCAAGTTAATAAGGGTAAATTATTTCAGGAATACTTTCTTTTTTTCCCTCTCTAAATAAGAAAAGCATTATTAACATAAGGGAGCAGTGGCTCACACAAGGGGAGGGTCCTGGGGGTCCGGACCCCCCCCCCAAAGCCCTTGATTTTTTTCCGATTGATTATAATTCTAAGTATATAATGCGTAAAATTTAATTAAGTATGTTATTAATGATTAATTTTATTAATTAATGCTAATTATTTATTCAATAATTAGTTTTTTACTATGTTTTGTTCCCGAAAATCGACAAAATCAAAAGGAGCATGATACAAGAATGGTAAACTTTCCTCCGCCCGCCCGGTGAAAAATTCCTGTGTGCGCTACTGTGTAAGGGAGAGTCACAAATTTCCTCGAAATTTGAATTTTGTGCCTAGAAATATGTTTCGAGTGTAGTTCACTCTTTTACATTTGGCGAGAAGAGCCTTAAAATACACATTAAATCCAAAGAACAATACGGACAGGAAATCAGTTTCTAAGCCTTATACGAGTATCAAGTTTTAAAAAACAATCGTTTCCTAACTGATTGATAAATTTCACACACAGAGGGAGAGAAAGAGAAATCCCAATACAAAACAAAATAATCAACACCACACGCACAAAAAGAAAAAAAATCAAAAGTTCACTAAAGTTTAATGAATAAACATAATGTATCAAATTAACCGGGAAAGGAAACGGGTGTCACATGTTAAGAACAATCGGAAATCCGAAACTGCGTTTTTTTAACATCGCCAAAAGGAAAAAAAGAAAGGCCACCTTTGGTTTATTTTTCAAACCCATTGAAGGCAGGGAGATATCATGTTCTCACGATTCTACCTGGTAGGGAAGGGTTACCCTCTCACCGTGGGATGGCGCTGGCGAAGGGATAAATTACAAGACCCCCGTCGAGATGACTAGGGAGCCCCTGCCGACAAGGCTGCTGACCTCTGGTTATCGTAGGCGCGATTGAACGAACTAATTTGAGGAGAAAGGTGAAGTGGAACGATCTACCAACTCGACTGCTTTAGATGGCAGATTACGCAGGGTGATTGGAGAACAGGGTTTTATCTCTATCGGGATGTCTTGAATAACTTTCAGTAAATTATATGTATATTTAAAATTACGGGCTTCATTTAAGCAATTTAGTATTAAGGATATCTTTTTGTCAGGTTCTTGTAATCGTAAAAAGGACGCGAGGAGGCTTTTATACCTTTAACAGGCACATTTTATAAACGAACCAACGGGTAAAGCAGCAACATAAAAAATACAACACAAACACGCGCACATTAAAGACAGTCACAAAAAGAATTTTCTTTTCGCCTCCCGAGATTTCATCTATTTATCGTTAAGGTCAATTGGAAGTTATTAAAATCATATAATTTCTGGTACAGTCTTTTCTACTTGGTCCGCATACGGGGATGATGGATCATGAGCGCCACACACACAACCTGAGGTCTCGATATTTTTTTTGTTTAATCGTGCATTTCAAACACAATGCCATGAAAGTCCGATGCACGTTAATTGTGTTGTAATTTCAAATGCGAAGTCCTCACATTGGCGCAATGAGGAATTTTAGAATCAGGTGCCAACTCAGGAGTCCTCATCAGGGACGTCTTAAGGCATGAGCCTCGTATCATTTTCGACTCTGTCTTAATAAGATCATGATACGGATAATTTTAATGGCCAAATATTATTCTCGTACCTATTATCCGAAAAACATGAAATTTCAAACTGCATGTCATCTGGCAAAAGTGGTAGGACTATTATTATGTGATGACCATTGTCCATGTGTGTCTAAGCCTTAAACCATAAACAATCATTCAACTCATTTAATCGAAAAGCAGGCATTCGGCGAGCCGGTTTGTGAGATTGTGAGTCGCGCGCGTGCATGTTTATTTGTTTCAAGTTGCCGTTCGTACGAGTATTTTACAATGCATGCTATATACTGTATACTTTTAAAGATCTCGGGTAGGGCCTTACTTATGCATAGAAGCCCAGGGCCTCAAAAAAGAATTCTCTAGGCCCAAGGCCTCAAAAAGTATCAAGACGTCCCGTCCCGCGCGCGCGTCCCTGGTTCTCATTACTTGATTGAGGCTCAAAATGGTGAGGTCCATAACCAAAAGCCCTCGAGTTTCTATAGAGTAAGACGTTGGTAAACAATCAGCTTCTACACACAATAAGGACACACGCGCGAGAAAATGAGTAACGATAAAAATTTTAATATTATTTTTTAAGGAAGATAACAATTCTTCAAAATTCAAAATATCAAATGATATTATTCTCAGCAAGAGAACTTTAATCTCGTTTTGCATTTCGGCCGATGAATCAAAAACACTTGACTTCATTTATATTAAAATTATGGAATTATAATTCAAAGAAATCTCTTTAAAGATTAAATTCGTCACTGTTCTTCACGAGAAGTGAAATTTTATGCATTCCATTCTGTATTTCCCCAATATTTTACATGGCACAAAAACTAAATTTAATACGTATTTTTCTCGAAAACATAATTTAAATTTTTCCAATACTGCTGAAATTTAATAACATATGAAAAGGCAAGTAAAGTTTTTCAGTTTTCTCTGCCAATATCTCTCACCCCTTCCCCACCCCACCTTTCCCCCGAATTTTGTAATTTATTTTTAAACAGCATTAAGATCGTTTCACTGGATTTTGGAAAGTTATTTATCTTTCACATCGAAAAACCCTCAATAAATTAGGAAAATAAGATGTTTTCCGTTGATTAAGTCTTATAATTTATTTTACAAAGGAAATTCCTTACATGATGCAGAAACCCTGTCATTTCTTTCGAAGGTACCCCCCTTCTAAAATAATCATAAAAAAAATATTTCTCAGCACAGATTTCCATATAATCTCAATTTTAAAATAATGCGCATTCAATAAAATTCTTCCGAATTTAATCCAACGACAAATTAAAAAATACCAGACCTACAGTTTCATTGTGCAGAGATTACAAACGAACTAGGGGAAAAAAAGGTTCATAATAGGATTTCTGTGTTGAATCTCCGTTTCTATGGAGTTTTTATAGAGACAAGAAATATGGGAAAAAAAGTTGATACATGTAATGTACAGTGTCTCATTATACTTTGAAACATTTTAACTATATTTTATTAAAAAATTGTTAGACATATAGTCAGTCTACAAAGCCAATAAAATGTCTTAATTCAGTTCAAGAAACATTCATTTCCCTCCTCAATCGATTGCATTCCTTCAATGGAATTGGAATCCCTTTAAAATTGTGCAATGCTGCATTGCAGCGGTTCTTAAACTGTGGTCTGTGGATGCCAGGGGGCCCCTAACGCCTTTCAAGGGGATCCGCGAAGGTCTCTTATTTAATGATAAGCTTTCTCTCTTTTACAGACTCGGAAAGGCCTCATGAAAAAATTGAAAAATATGGCATTCTAAACTAGATCACTAAATTCCCCCCAGTGAAATAACTACTAGAACATGTACCTCGATCAGGAATATTAATTCAATGCTTTGTTTCTTACAACATAACCATTACTACAATTTAATATTTTCAAAAATAGTAAAAACACATTATCAAAGATCAAGAACTGAATTCAGTTTTAGGATTTTTGAGGAACCTTTAAGTCCCAGAGCCATCTGTTGAGAGTCAGAGGGGTGTTCAAAATCTTGGAAGTCCGTGATGTCCAAATGGTAACATAAACGGGGGAATACCGCTACTTTATGGGGTATGTTTATAGCAGGGGCGTAGCTACCACCGTATCAATGATACGGGGACCCCAACATGTGCAACTACAGTCTCACTAGCAGGATTCCCATATCTAAAAAAAGGGCCCGGAAGGATTTTTGATACAGGGCCCATTTAGAAGTAGCTACGCCAGTGGTTTGTAGTATTTATCAACTGCTGTCAGAAAACATTTCAGCCATCACCAATTTTTGTACTTTTCATAAAAAACGATGAGAAATTGAAACAGACTTGCACAGCAAAACACCATGATAAAAGATTGAACACACACACACACATTACACTAGGTTAACACAGTAACACCTTTCCAAATTCGCAGATACGTAACCTGCCGCTATACCCTGTTCCGATAGCGCGCGCGCGGAAATGCTAAGATGAAATTTCTTTCTTGATGAGATATTTTACCATCAGTCGGCGTTATAGTGAGTGGAAGACGAGATCGTCCCTTTCTGTTACTTATTAAACATGTATTTCACAAACACGGAACATTGGGCAAACATAATTGAATATATCAATAAGCAGATACATTCTCGGGTGGATTCAACAAAAAATCTAAAAATCCTAAAATTCTGATTAAAAAAACCTTAAAAAAAATAAGAAACGCAACGTGAGTATATACATATTTGAAGTTAAATTTAAGGATTTTTATTTAATTTACATCAAACATTTCAAATTTGATCTCTCCGAGGAATACTGATAAGGAAAAATCCTCTACTCAAGGAAAAAGATTGCTTTTCCTCTCAGTGAGCGATAGGGTTTATGGTGCAACTCGTCAATTCTGCCTTTTTTTGAGGCGGAACATGCGGCTCTTGCTTCTCTCCGCTGGGGTCATAGCTTCCGTAATTCAACTAATTGTATGGGTATACGGTTTCATCAAAGGTATCCGATAGTATTCATCTACTGTAGGGTGGAGGTACATCTTGCTTTCATGAGACAAGGGGGCCCAAGTTGTTATGGAAATAAACCAGGTTGTTGAATATTGGCTGTCTCTAATCACTCATTTCATTACGTTTGGATTATAACAACAAGCTGATTTTTAACTATATACGCATAATTTTTAACATAAAGTGAAAAATATCACTTGAATGCATAATATAACATTATTGTAAAAATAATAAATTAAAAAGGATTGTGTGTGTGTGTCGTATCGAATGTTTTCTAATGTAACACTTCAAAGCAACACGAGCGGCAGCAGTAGCCTAGTGGTCAAGGGAATGGACTTATGGCCGGCGTGTCATGAGTTCGAGCTCAGTACCGCTGAAAACCCGCCTTCAAGAGGTGGAGTTAAGATCAGGAAAGAGGGTGCCAGCTTAAGTGTCGTCACTTGATCACGGTTCACGAGGGCTATTGGTAACAGACTTTGTCGCCAATGGCCCTCGTGCAGCTTTATAGTGCGACGGGGGGGGGGACCTCACTAAAGCACTCAGCCAAAGCAATGCAAGGACTATTGGAGACGGACCGTGTAGGTATGAGCCTCAGTTAAGAGACAAGTACAAGCCCTGTGTTGGCATCTCATTTTCCAAACCATGCCTAAGTGGGGACTTAGATCTCTGATGGATTTAACGTGCATCGGTCCCTCTACATGAGTAGTCTTTAGCAGCACCAGGACACGACAAAAATACCGACCATGAATTCCCGACGTTAAGTTTTTATACATTTAAAGAGAAGGGATACGTTTTCTTTTTTAAAAAAATTCAAATACTGGGGATAAAAAATGCATTTTCAATATTTCGCAGCCTTTGCAAATAATCAACATAAATTTTGAATATTTAGTGACTTTTAACTACATAATTTCCTCTCTCTATATACATTCAATATCAAAAACGATACTCAACAATTATGACTCAAAAAAGACCAAATCGGTGAAAAGAAAAAAATAATAGAGAAAGACAAGAAAAAAAAAATCGATTATATATATATCGTCAAAAGAAGACAGAAAGAAGAGCACTTTTTCAGCGACAACAGAAAGAAATCAAGTTTCTGGGAACAAAAGCAATCAAAAGGGTGGCAGAGCGGACGAAGATCCACAGAAGAAATAAAAGAAAATAATAAGAGACAACAATGCGAAAATAAGACAAAAAAAAAACCTGTTGACCACCACTCCGGTGAACGTTCACATGCTCCGAAAAAAAAAAAATCCATCACTCCTCCTATCTGAGTTCGAGGTTACATGAGTTTACAGGTAGCATGCTTTTTGTGGTCTCTAAACCGAATCGATGACGGCCACTTTTGGAAAACAGACTTTTATTTTCGTTATAAATAGAGCGTGAGGCCTTATGGCAGGAAGGAAATTCAAATTTTTATAATTTGAGTTGTTTATTTGCGTATTTTTATATTTATTATCTCTTCACCAGAAAACTTATAAATATTGTTTCAGGAAATTTAAATACTTATTCAAACGAATGCATCACACTAAAGTTTTGTATCTTGAGAACATTGTCATTTATTTAACGGTTGTTTTATTAGAATTTTAATCTTAAGGAAAATTATGCTAGTTATTACTGTTAATATTACGTTTCAATAAAGATTATATTTTCTTTAAGGGGGTAGGTTCACGAATTTCGACCCCAAAACATTTTCCCGTTTCGCATTTTTATAAAATATAATCTACGCTTTTAATGATACCAAATTTATTATTCTATGAATGTGGTAGAAGTATTTTTAATATTTTTTTGAAAATGCTTTACCAATTGTCAAAGTTTGATTGCCACGCCCATTCACATCAAAACATACTTTTTTCTACATTGCAAGCCTCTTAAAAATGTCCTTTTATTTTATTATTAATTAAAATACTTTGAACGCGCGCGCGGCAACTTCTGGTACAAAAATGAATTATGACTAAGAGCTTTAGAACTAAAAACGAAAGGTAACAGAATAACATTAAGTTGTAGCGGTAGATTTACAGTTGCTGAAATAAACAAATTTCAGCAATATTATATACTGGCCATCAGAAACCACAATGAAATAAATAATTCGGTGAAGCAAGCCATTTTGACTACCTATTTCCACAAAGCATCTACAGATGTATATCTAAGACATGGTCCGTGCCCAGTGGCGCACACAAGGGGAGGGTCCTGGGGGTCCGGACCCCTCCCAAAGCCCTCGATTTTTTTTCCCGATTGATTATAATTCTAAGTATATAGTACGTAAAATTTAATTAAATATTTGTTATTAATAATTAATTTTATTAATTAATGCTAATTATTTATTCTATAATTAGTTTTTTACTGTGTTTTGTTCCCGAAAATCGACAAAATCAAAGGGAGCCTGATACAAGAATGGTGAGCTTCCGCGCCCGGGGCCCCCCCCCCCCCTGAAAAATTCCTGTGTGCGCTACCGTCCGTGCCTAAAAAACGAGGAGGATACCTAGTGTAAATACAGCGGATGGATACCTAGTGTAAATACAGGGGATCAATTACAACGGGTGAAATGTATAAATACAAGTTGCCATCAGAAATATTCGATTGTATCAAAGATGTGAATAGGGAGTTAACAAATCCTAACCTCTTTGCCACATGGAAAGACAATTATAATACAAGTGTTAACAGCGTATCTGGTCACGTATACCGAAAAATATTTTTGTGCGATTGGCTAATGAAAACTGGAGTATTAGAAGCTATTGCCTCCTATCATCACACACACTTCAAGAAGCACTAAGGTTCGAACAACTGATATACCGGACACGAGTCCGTGACCATGGTCAGCAAGCAATCGCGACCACATATGTGAATGGGTAGGCGGCAGAAGAAAAATTAGTTTTTGTTGATAGCAGCGCTGATATCAAAGCATTTCCTCTTACAATTGCACCAAATAAAGTAATCGCCACAACAAATACTACATGAATGATTACCTTCAGCAATGTGAACTGTGAAACCTTTATATGACAATGTTTCAGAAGACATGGTTTATTTTAAATGTTTTAATTCTTGTGTGTATGAAAACTACGACATCAACTGAGAATAACCCAATGAGGCTTAGAAGCAAAAATTAATACAAAATCCGGTTTTGGAAAAGCAAGACAAATGCCGAAAAATATCGCATAAAATTGTGTTCCATAGGTGCCCTCCACAGCAAAAGCGAACTCACAAACATATTGATGAAATAATCTACAGGGATTTTCCCCTCCCACTCCTGAAAAAAGAGAATTTCCAACTGCTGAATTGTTTCCGGAAACCTCCCCAAACATATTATATCGGGTTCATGCGCGAGGAATATGTTGGCTAATCGATTTGAAAGACTTACGGAAAAGGAAATCGGCCACTAGCCAAGTAGGGTGGCGTTATGCATTAGAGGGAATTCATCTCCTGACCTCAATAGACCTGAGAATCGCATCACAATATCGTGGAGAGATTATTGTGATCCAGTTTTGATTAACGCACAGGTTGGTATGATCATTGATGGGTATACAAATTTAGGTGACTAAAAACTAACTGAATACAGAAAGATTAAGTAACGTTTTCAAAAAAAATTTTTTTACTACGTCTATTTCACCGATTCTGTTAGAAATTACACTTATGTTCCAACATAAGAGATTTAAGTTTTCACGCCACCCACTTCAAAAAAATATCTATAAAGAAAAAATTCTCAAAAACAAAATGGTTCGTACTCTTTGATGTTAATAAAAATTATTCCTGCCAATTTAAAATAGGCACATGTTTCAAGATTCAATACAATACTAATAAAATAATATTGATAACTCCATAAAATTCCGACATGCAGTATTTTTTTATTTTAAAGCCATATGAAATTATTTAGCGTGTCAAAAAATTCAAAAAGAACTAAGTAAGAAACAAAAGTTTACGAGTTTCCATTTTACAAATAGGCTCCTTCCGACAAACAGATCATGTATCCCAAATTTACATTTTACAACACTATTATCATTTCGAACTTTGAAGCATCGCGAGAGCTATTGGAAATGGACGTCGAGCTATTGGAATGAGCTCTTAACGTCGAACCAAGATCAAGTGATGAGGATGACACCTCAGTTGACACTCCACTGACCAAATTTCAACACCATACGAACGCGAGGACTTACAGCCAACTTTTATTTTAAAGTGCGTGAGTCCCTTAACACAAGTCTATAGTGGGCACGTGAGTCTTTCTTAACGTCGCACTATAAAGCAACACGAACTGGTATTGGCGAAGGATCTCGTAATTTTGAACTATGATCAAGTGATGTGGACACTTGAGCAAGCATCCCATTCTGCAAATTTCCACAACACGCCAAGGGAAGGATTTTGAGCCTCGACAGATTAACGCACATAACGAATCTTAAATGGTACTGGGACTCAAACTCATGAGACACCGGCCACAAGTTCGTCACCATGACCACTAGGTTACCACTGTTGGGAATTTTTACTGGCATTAGGATTCGAAAGTTCGACTCGACTGAAACAGGATGTCGCACCTCGAAGCACCACGAGCAACGTAACCTCGTAATTTTGAACCACGGGCAAGTGACAGACGACGCCTGCGTGGTCATCCACTCACCAAATTTTCACACCACACCAACATGATGACTTGGGGCCTCAACAGATTTGTCGTGCATCAGCCCTGCTGCACAACCAGCTTTTAATGGTGTGAGTGAGCGAGGGTTTACTATAAAGCAGCGATACTCAACTTGAGTCTTTAAGTGGCCCGGTCAATGCCCATTGCTCGGATAAACTAACTTATTTGAGATACAAATATTAAAAATTTGGTGTCAAGAACTAAAATATATCAATTTTGCTTTTTGCTGTCGATGTCGTACGAGTGCGAATTGATATTCTTTTTTTTTTATTTGTACCGGTACGGTTAGTGATAGCAGACAACAATGGAGTAGTCACAGTTTTATGGGTGGAACTAATTTTTAACCATCTTTCATATCTTGCGAGCGAAATATATTTGAAGAAAATGTATCGTTTCAAGACGATTGGGAAGGTGACAATTTTGTGGTGAAAAACAAATATGTATCAGTAGCTGTTTGATTTGTCACAAACGTGCTGTACTTAAAAAATACCGATAAACAGGAATCTCATTCAACGATACTTTTCCCTCGAAGATCTTTCACGAGGTAATAAATAGGATTTCTTCAATAATCTTTGCAACAGCAACAAAGTGTTTTGTCAGTGGTAATGTCCCAGCGGTAACAAAGACATCTTATGAAGTTTGTTGTATTATTGGTAATCATATGAAACCGTTTACTGCGGATGCAGAAATTGTGAAGGAGTGTTTATTAAATGATTGTAATTCAGTGTTGGTGACGAAAATAAAAAAAATATAAAAAATTGTAATTAAAAAAGTCAGACCAAGAGTTAAAATATTTTGATCAATTTTCCACATTATATCCACCCCCTTCCTCTATATCTTCACGATGCGGACCGCGTGAAATAGCTGACATCTGTATGCGGCCCAGCAGAAAAAAAGGTTGAGTACCCCTGCTATAAAGTAACACACAAGGCTATTGGCGACAAACCTCGTAATTTTTAATCTCGGTCAAGTGTCGAGGTAACCCGAGCTGGTACCCCTCTCCGAGCTACCACAGCATGCCAACAGAAGGACCTTGAGCTCGACAGATTTAACGTGCATCAGACCACACTACACGGCGGGTCTTCAGCGAGCACGAAATACGAGTTTGTGACCATACCCACTAAGCTATTGTGGCAACAGCTTGTAATGGCATTGGGATTTCAACTCACAAACGTCACTGACCATAGTTCAAAATTACGAGGTTCGTCACCAAAAGCCTTCGTGTAGCTCATCAGTGCGGCGTTAATATTCACTCACTCACTCCACCTCACAAACAAATGTACAGAAGAAAATCTCGCTACTAAATCAAATTTCTTAACACACATTGAGAACATCAGTGGCGCTTTCAAGGGGAGGAGGGTGGTCCAAGGGGTCCGGACCCCTCTATCGCCCTTGATTTTTCTCTCTCGATTGATTATAACCCCATGTATATAATATATTATTTAATTAAGTATATTCCATAAATGATTTATTTTATAAATTAATGCTAATTACTAATTCAAAAATTAAATTTTAACTGTCTTTTGTTCCCGATAATCAATAAAATCAAAAGAATAGGTTTGGTGGCGTATTGTGGTATGATACGAGAATGGTGGACCTTCGACCTTTTGAAAAATTCCTGTGTGCGCCACTGAGAAGGATTACCTCCCCGGAAATAATTTATTTATCAATCTATATTAGTCTGTGGAAAATTACTATAAATAATAACAATAATATAACTATAAATAATAAACTATAAATAATAACTATACCTAAGATTTGGATTAAACAATAAGTAAACACACATGATTAAAAAGAAAAATAAATTATAAAAATAAATCTATGTCATACGAGACACGAAGCCGGTATGACGCGGACCTAAACATCGCTAACCAAGCCGCGAAGAGGAAAATATAATCCGCGAAAATGATGAACTGACAATAACTTCCCCCCACACCCGCCCGAAAAACACGTGTTAAAAACTCGTCTCTACGAAAACAGAAACGCCGACGAGTTTTAACCGAACGAAGAAACGGTTTCGATCATCCCTGACAGGTTTCTTTGACAAAAAAAACCAAAAAGGAGAAAAGAACTCGATAAACAGAATCGATGAATCCATTTTTTTTTAAAACTAGGCGCATCGATAGATGGTGAGAGGGTGAGGTTCAAAAATCAATGAGCACATGCGCTCCACGGAGAGGGTGAAAAAAAGTAAAAGTGGTCTTTCCTCTCTCACTCCGTGGGGGGTTGGGGAATTAAAAAAAATTCTTTATTATTTCTTTTTTTTTTAAAAAAAAAAAAAGCCAGAGGGTGAAGAAGAGCATAGACAGTGCGTGCAGAGGAATGTTGAAAAGTGGAAGGATGGGGGTGGGGGTGAATAAGATCAAGAATGAGGATGAGGGAGCGGGTACCTTCTGCAAAAAGTATGTTTCGTTTTTGCATTCGAAATACATCATAAAGCAGAAATGAATATTTTTTTAATGTTTGCATAAATTACGTTAAATGAAATTATTTATTTTTAAATCACATCTAGCACTTAATTTTTTCTCAATATATATATATATATAAACCTTTTCGTGATGCTGTAATAAATTTATTACGTACTATCGCAACAATGCCAACGTCCAAGATAACTCAACCAGTTGGCAACTCCGATTCCGCATGTGTCATACACGCTGACTTGGCAACCGTGTACTTCTCTTGTATAATGTCAGGAATACGGTTGCGATAATATTGCTCTCGCAGAAAAATATCGCAACGATTGCCCGGACTAGAATCGTTGCGTGAGAAGAATGGCGTTGTCTCATATGAAGACTAATAATCAACGGAACTAAATACTCAACTTTTCAGGAAGCTGCAAGATTATCAAATTTCATCAAAATCTGAGGATTTATCAATGAAGTGTCGGACGTTGCAGCTCCATTGATGAGCTTAACTGAAGAGGAGTGCCAAAAACGAATTATAGAAAAAAACGAACAAATAAACAGAACGACATAATAAATATATATTTCATTTTTATAATTTGAGCAATGCGTAGGAACAGTTGTACAATGTGTACAGGGTTGGTCCACCGTTAGACGGACAAAAGATTTGAAAATTTAAATCGGCCAAATAATAAATAGCATTAATTCTATACAAATATATACAAAATGGTGACTTTTAAAAGCTAGCCTAGATGGATTAACCCTTTATCAACCGACGGTACTTATAAAGTACCACTCGCTTTAAAATGACATAGAATAACCATTTTTACCAATACTCTGACGATACTTAGCAGGAATATTCTTTTAAGTGCACTCTTCCAAGATATATGGCAGCACGGGTTCTATGATGAGTATTTTAGTGGGGAAAGTGAGTAGTTTTATAGCAAAAATTACGTTTTCGGTTGACGGCATTTTCAGCAGATTGCGAAGATTAACTTTTTCGGAACAAAAATGACAATATCAAAAGGTGTCTTATTTTTTAGTATGTTAATGATGACCTTAGAAAACGATTTGACTATTTATTTTAAGTGAACAATGTGTATAATTAATTTTACAGTTGAATATCTTTAATTAGCTAGAACGAATTAAATTTCCCAAAGTTGAGTATTTTGTTTATGTATATCCCTTAATTTTCAATGTAGTGATTAAAAAAATATATTGCATGAAAAAAACTGCAGCAAATCAGAATGCGGTAGATAAAGGGTTAACAATTAAAGCAATGATCAAGCGTCAGAACTTTAAGAATCTGATAACAAAAAATTAAATGTGGAATTTTAAGTCAATTAAAAATTTTCTGCAGAAAATGTCACTAAAGGAGAAAGGATTGGATCTGAGGACACATACGAAGGGAAAGGTTTTAAAAAGTTTCTAGTTAGGAAATTTAAGTAAAATAAGTCGATTCGATATCTATATTTTTACGTGGCCGCGGCAGCCTAGTGGTCAAGGTCACGGACTCGCGCAGCGGGTGCCCTGAGTTCGAGCCTAATGCCGCTGAAGACCTGCCGTGTAGAGGAGCCGCTGCACGTTAAATCTGTAGAGACCCAAACGTCCTCCTGTGATGTGGCAGTTAGGAGAGGGTGGTGTCAGCTCAGGTGTCGTTATCGTCATTTGATCATGGTTCAAAATTACGTGGTCAGTTGCCAAAAACCCTCGTGCAACTTTATAGTACTTGGTTAATATAACTCACAGTCTCTCATCCATATTCTTGCGTAAAAAAAATATTTAAAAGAATGTTCCAAAACTAAGATATTTAAATTTTTATCATTTAATAGAATACGGCATCAGCAAATTTTATCGAATAAGGACACAGTAAATTTAATAGTTAGGGTTTCAAACCTCGAGTTTGTATGTCCTGATACCATTAAAGAAGGCAATACGAAATAATAAAAATTATTGCATATTAATCGAACTTAACTAAAAAAAATTACGTAACGGTGCATGGAAATTTGATGAATGAATTATCAGTTCCGGCATCGTTCTATTTATACTTGACCGAGATTTAACATTGTGATTTTCTAGCCAATAACCCCAACACAATACAAAATAAATATAAAATGTAAAAAAGCTTACCCTAACGATTAACCTTTTGTTTCCCGTATGTTAATAAACTTTTTGGATCGTTTTCCTTATACAAGTTCTTTTAAGTTCCAAAATACGCTGGAGAAATAATTTCCGAGAGAAAGAAAATTGTATTTCAATAATACTGATTTAAAATACATGCTTAAATGAAATATTTTTACGATCATGTTAAAATATTTCATTTATAAGAATGCATTTTAAATTAGTGTTATTGAAATACAATTTTCTCGACATTCAACAGTATTGCCTCGATATAACTCAAAGAAAAAAATAACATTTTATTATTTTTTCAATAAATATCTAAAGAATTACTTTCAGAAGAACCGAGATTTCAAACACACAACCAATTATTTCTCGCACAGACTTTTCAAAAGAAACTTTGCCCCTAAATTTAAGCAGTTTCAAATATTATTTGCAGCATGTTACAAAGAATAACTTAGCGAAAGGTGGGGTTTATCGTTTAAAAGGTTCAACAGAATGATACACATAAACAAGACTAACAAAATCGATCGAATGGTAATTTACGTCGCACTTTGCAGCCTCACGAAAACTTTTGGTAGAATTCCAAAACTTTTGGAACGCGGTCAAGATAAAATCCTACTATCAAAACTTCTTCACCACGCCAACGCATAGATTTTTAACTTGAACAAATTTAACGGCCATCAGCCCCTCTACACGCGGGTCTTAAAATCAAAATATGCAAAATAGCTATTTAGATTGATTGACATATGCATTTGCATCTTCCTTAAACTTTTACCGTTACTTCTGCGTGAATATTACACTAATGTATAGATTTCATGTGTTTTTCAATTCCTACACTACTAGCTCACACTCTATATATTTATTTATTTATCTTCGTGGAATGTTCAATCGTTAATAAAATACATTTTAAAGCGCTCAATTGAGCTGAAATTTTATATACATGATTATTTTGGATGACAACACATTAATTTAATTATAAAATAATAAAAATTGATTAAAAGTAATTATTCAAAGAATTACAAACACAGCCACGTTGGCATCATTTTTGGCGACTTCTGTCAAAACTTTAAACGGTATTTTTTCTCACATTTTAAAGCACTCATTTGAACTGAAATTTTCTATACACTATTGTTTTGGGTAAAAATACAATAACTTAAATATAATTAA
This sequence comes from Trichonephila inaurata madagascariensis, assembly GCA_019973955.1. Taxonomy (NCBI): domain Eukaryota; kingdom Metazoa; phylum Arthropoda; class Arachnida; order Araneae; family Nephilidae; genus Trichonephila; species Trichonephila inaurata. The sequence continues at coordinate 367,913 of BMAV01022129.1, read as the reverse complement.
TTAAAATTATTTGACTGAAACTAATTATTTAAAGAATTACGCATATTGCCACGTTGTTTTCATTTTTTAGCGACTTGGGTCAAAACTTTAAAAGATTTTTTTTTCCTCACGTTTTAAAGCATTCGGTTGAATTGAAATTTTATATACACGATTGTTTTGGATGACAATGCGATACTTTAATGATAATTAATAAACACTTAATGATGTGATTCTGTCATATGTGTATACATATTTATATTAATTGTAACTATTTAATAAAGAGTAGCTAAAATAAAATTTCTTTGTTGATCTAAATAGGAATTGACTTAAAAAAATCATGCGAAAAGTTAAAATATCCTTAAATATAATTACATTTACATTTTACGGTGGCGCAAACAACTTTCAAAAACCTCCATTTTACGATTTTATAGTTAAATAACCTCCAAATAGCGAAATGCATTTTCTATTGAATGAGCTTCTTCACTTCGAGTATGATTTTTCTGCCTGTTTTTAAAATATTTCAGACATTTTAAAGTATACTCCCTTTTAGCACATTTTACGGTGGTCAATTATTTTGCACTGGTTTTACCCACCTAGAGAAATAAAATTGACATAATTCCAAACACTTCCTTTTTTTCAAACAAACAAAAAAAAAAAAACTCAAACACATTAGCAGACTTTATCAGCAATTAAATTTAAGAACACACGTGATAATGTATGCTTTAAATTACTGGTTTTATAAAATAATGTTTAAAATTACTTGTAGTCTTAAAATTAGAAAATGTGTAATAAACTTTAACATAAAACAAGTTTTTTTAAAGTTAAAAATACAGTGTATTCCAAGACAAGGTTCCCCCCCCCCCCCCCACTTTTCCTTCAGATTTTTTTCTGAATGGGTAAGATATTAAAAATAGATATTAATTTACAAAAAATGGTGCAAATAATAACTTATTATAAATATATATGTAGTGTTTATGAATTTGAAATTTGATTGTTTTGGTTTATGAAGTATATTGAAAGAGACAAATTTTCCACACAACGAACTTTTTTTCGGGATTTTGCGACTTCGGTAATTAGAGGCCCCACTGCATTCCAAATTTTTTTTTTTGAAGAAAAGCACCATCAAATGATCGATCATTTTCACCCAGTCCTTCTCTTCATCGGCAATATGGAAAACATCCCTTTTACCCCCACAATTTTTCTTTTTCCCTCTCACACCGACGCAACCCCATCCGTCGGGGTACAGCAGGGGAAGAAGCAAAAGAAACAGCGCGGTTGCTAAGCAACCGCATCGCTTTCCTCCTCTTCCCATCGCTATTATTCACAGTGCTCTCTTCCGGCGTGTGTGCGCTTCCCCGTGCGGCCGCGCAGGCGACAAGGTCACGGGTGAGTGTCGGATGGCAAGCGGCCAAAACGGCACGGAGGGGGATTTTCGTAACGGGGCCCCTTTCCGAGCACAACCCGGGAACAAACATTTTTAAGAGTATTGATTGAGGGTGCCTTTATCTGTTGAGAAAAAGTGAAGTTTCCAAGAGTCGGTCTCGGAAAGAAAGTATGAAGGATGACTGCATGAAATTTAATCCTTAAATGTGTCGATAGGAAATACTGTTGGATAGCATTCCTTCTAAAGTTTATTATTTAGAAAGATTTTCGTGTTGAAAAGAGACATCATCAGTGACAAACTTCGCTTTCAAATACATGCATACTATTAGTCAGGAATTTTTTGAAAATTTTTTTACTTAATGCAACATTTTTTAAAGCGAGTTTTATCTCAGTTCAAATACTGGCTTACGCTGATGACATTGGCATTATTGCTCGAACTGAACCAGCTATTAATAAATAAATAAAAAATAATAATAAAAAAACAGGCATTAGAACAAAATACTTAAAGAATTAACTTATCTGTAAATGAGAAAAAAACTAAATATTTACCTTGTCTTGAGTCCGACTTAGAACTTAATCGCATAGAAATTAGCAATAATAAATTTGAAAAAGTTAACAGAGCTACTTATTTGGGAACCGAGATAAATAATAAAAATGAGCTGGCCCCAGAGATTTATAAAATAATTATTGCTGCAAATAGATGTTTTCATGCCTCTTGAAGAGTTAGTTATTTAAAATCCAGTTTTCTCAAATTAAAAAATAAATTGATTCTTTACAAAAGTCTTATAAGATCTGTCATGACTTATGCATCAGAGACTGGGCCATTATGTGATGAGGAAACTTTGGAAAATTTTCGAGAGAAAGATCTTACGCCGTATTCTTGGTGGGGGTCCAAATGAATGGATGATGGAGAAGATCTAACTTAGAACTCTATGAAATTTACAAACCCGATATTGTAAAATTTGTCAAATTACAGAGACTTAAATGGGCTGGTCATCTGTCTACAATGAATGAAGAACGTTACTGCAAGAAAATCTGTCTGGTAAAGGTCATGGGAAATAAGACCTCGGGGCAGACCCGCGTTAAGATGGACCGTGTCGAAAAAGACCTAAATATTTTAAAGGTCAAAAACTGGAAAATAGTTGCCAAAAGTAGAGATGCCTGGAGAAGGCCAGGGTTGACTCAGGGCTGTCGAGCCATAAAAGTTTAATCTTAAAAAGAAAAGTTAAGGCCTAACAAATAGGATGAGAAAAACATTACTTTCTGAATAATTTTTAAAAAAAATGAAAAGCATCACCTACAATTCTTTTTAAGGCGAGGCAGTTTATCATTGAATATACCCAATATAATAGATAAGTACACTATAGAGTTAAACTCAAGTTCTTACTTTTTTTTTTAATGATGAAATTGAACTTTATTCAAAGCAGATACGAGTATCATTCGCCAAGTATTAAAGAAAAAGAAACCGAACTTGGAATTTTTTTTCAACAATGTATAAAAATGGTTTAGCATTGACATATAATGCCCCCCCCCCCAAAAAAGCCAAAAAAACCCCACAAGAGTTGGATATTGGCTCACTAGCCGTTGTAGACACGGCAAGTCCACAAAAAGTGGGAGCCATTTCAGTTACGGTACCATCTACTGGCGGTTCTCGCGACCAAATTTTGACGCTTGCATAATTTTAACACATAAAACTTCTCCATTGTACAAAAGAGCAGGATATTTTATTGCGAAAATCTACAATAACGAGAAGCTAGCTGGTTCCTCTATGAACAAGTTCATTTTAACACAGGAAGAAGTGATACAAATTAATTTTAATAAATGAGCCATAGAACTATTGAAAATAGAGACTTTACCTGATACGTGACTACAATCTTGAACCCGTGGCCAATGTTGTCCAGCTGTGGGTTCGATTCCTGATGCCATTAAAGAGCCGTCGTGCAAAGGAACTGACTGATGTAGTAGTTTAACTACGAGATCCGTCGCCAATATCCGTCGCGCAGTTTTAGAACGCGATGTTGATAAAAACACACTCACTGATTTATTTAGTGGTCCTTTTTTAAAGCTTATTATTATTATTATTACTTTTGTTGTATTAGTTGAAGTTGGGAAGCGATTAATGGTTCTATCAGACAACACATTCAACCTAAGCGTTATTCACATACGCCTACCAAAAATAAAATATTAAAGCCAGGTGTCACGTGACGTGACACCTGGCTGACTTTCTGAGCGTTACGATAGATAAAAAAATAAACTCAGTGGCGCAACAGCCCACGAGGGCCAAGGCCAACTGAGCCCATCTCAGTATATATGGCTTTGGGGGTTGAGGTGCATGATCAGATGTTCCGGTCAGGTGGTCAGTCTGACTGACGCGTAATCCCCCAGCGTTTTGTTTTCAAGTAAGCCTGGCACTCATTTACCGACCCACTGAAGGGATGAAGGGCTGAGTTGACCTTGCCCTGTCCAGGATTTGAACCCCGGACCTGGGGCATGGAAAAGCGAAACGCTACCACTCAGATACTGGGCTTCACGATATATAATGACGGTACTAAATCGGATAAAGGGTTTTTGAATGCAAGAGAAAAAAACATTTCGGCAAAGAATCTCATATTCTTAAGGGGCAAACGCGAAATCGCATTATAATATTCATAAAGGTGCTGCTGAGATAGTGGACGGAAGTTGTAAAATATTCATCTATAATCTACTTGAAGAAAAAAAAAATACGTCTTCCCCCTCCTAACATAAAATGTTCCATATTTCACCTCCCATATAATAAAATTTAAGAGAGTCCAACGTAAAATTTATTGATAGAAAAATTTGTCTTTTTTCTAGATATTTTAAAAAAATTTTAAAGAAAAAACAATGATAAACGGGAAACAGAATGAAACAAAGCTCGTGAACGTATATAAAAAAAATCTTTTGTCTAAAAAAAGTGCTCCGATTTTTGAGCATAACACTTGAAATCTAGCACAGATAAATAATAAATAACTATCTTCTAAAAACAATACTATTCCATTTCAAAATCTGTGATAGTTTCAATCTCAATATCATGGTTTATCACCAAAACTTTTCAAGAAAATAGCAATTGAGTACTTACATGTGCAATACCGTTGACGGCGTACCCCGAGTTGACAAACCCCTACAAAAAGAAATAAGATCAGTTGATCAATTATGTAAACCGTTAAAAAAATTGACTAGAAAATAATTTTACGATAGTTAATATTACAATAATAAAATTAATCGCACATGTATGAGAACTGTACAAAAATTACATTTTCAAGTACAACATATCAAAAGACAATGTTCATTACTAGGTAGAAAAAAATTACAGCTAAGGGCAGTGAAGTAACGGAAGATATTACGGTCCCCCTACAAAGTCAGGTTGTGGGCCCCTTAGAGTACTACCCCCTCCCTCCGTCGATGCGGGTTTACGAGGGTGTACATTACGCCACTGGCTCTTCGGGTTACATAAAACAGTATCAATAAATTAAATTTTTAAGTCCATTCGAACTTTTCGCTTTACTTTGTATTCAGTTCGTTCACCAAAAATTGCAGAAAACTTTCAAAGTAAAATGTAGCCAGAGTCGCTCTCGCAATCAATGTTTAGTCTGCCGAATCGTGGGCCGCGTGTTGATAGGCTGGTACTTGTTATTCTGTCAAGGGTCAATGTCCTAACAATGTATTCTGGAATGAGGGCTACTGGCAGCCGACCTCGTACTTTTGAACCTAGACCAAGTAACGAGAACGACACCTGAGATAGCACCCCATTTCTCCAAATTATCACACCATGCCAAAAGAGCTAAAAGATTTAACGTACAACAGCTCCTCCGTACGGTGGGTCTTCAGTGGCACCAGGACTGGCGACACTTCGACCACGAGTTCGCGGCCCTAACCACTTGGCTACCGTGGTCACAAAACGTAGTGTTGAAGTCTGAAGAAAGGGGTACAAGCTCAGGTGTCGTCTTCGTCACATGAACGTGGTTCAACATGACGAGGTTCATCGCTAATAGTCTTCATGATGCTTCTAAGTGAGTGAATGAATATTAACATCGAATTATTCAGCTACATGAGGGCTTTTAGCGACGGACCTCGTCCTTTTGAGCCATGGTCAAGTGACGAGCATGACACCCGAGCTGGCACTCCCTCCCCTAACTTCCACAACACACCAACGGGAGGACGTTTGAGCTTCGATTGATTTAACGTGCATCGCCCCTACACAGCGGGTCTTCAGTGGTACTAAGCACTAAGCTCGAGAAGCTTCAAAAGACGTTAAGTAAACAGTTGAAGCAAGATGCAGCAATCGAAATCACTCAGAAGACCATCAAGGAAAATAAAATGAATCTTGCTTGAATTTTCATTAAAGATATAGTTATCATACAGCCCAATGCCGGATACTATTCGCTCTTATTAAAAAGTATGCGCATAAATGACTATTTGCAATAAAGACACTCAATGTAACCCACAAAATAACACTATTTGGAGATTCTTTTTAAAGAAATAATACTAAAAAAACAGTATAGCTTTCAGCGAGAGATTGGGCGTTACGAATAGAACAGTTACAGATTCTATTTTTAGACTTTCGACGAGTAAACAGAAACCACATTTACGCTGTTTGTTTTCCGTTCCGTTTTCCTCTGAAAGGCACCATTTTATAAACTATTGACATTTGGATACATTGATGCCATCTCCTTTTCGTTCTACCAAGCTTAAAGTTTGTTCAGTGAATTAAAAGTAATCGGTAAGGGGAAAACCTAAAATGAGTTACATGATATCCTTTCCAAAATTGAATTAATGGATATCTAATTCTTGTTGGGCGAAAAGAAATTGAAATTTTATAACAGACTAAATTGATATTAATTTTTTTTTTAAATATGTAAGGATGGGAACATTTTTCATATTCCTCAGGGCAAGGGTTCTTAAACTTATCGGGGCGGCAACCCCATTTTTTTGTACAAAAATTTTAAGCGACCCCACAAGCATTGTACAAAGTTTACACACACGCTTGGGTACTCCTGTAAGTGTTTTATTTGTAGTATATTTTTGTTTCGCAGTAATATAAACATCCGTAATAAGTTTTTAATTTGAATATAACGATCAAAATAAATTTTAAAAAAACCAACATTGCATAATATAATTACACAGTAAATTATGCATAAATTGAAATCTGTTCAAGTGCAATCATTTTGAGTTCACTTCTGAGATCATCGCTTTATATAACAGTAGATTTAAGTATCAATGGGAAGGATATGCTTATTTTTAAGTATGTTACTAAATCTTGGAATTATAAGTCGGACGCCGGACGAAGTACTTCAATATTCTTTAGATTTGATCAACACTCTTGTAAGAATCTAAATAAACAATTATTATTAATGGTGAACAAGTTATTTCATGAAAAATAATATATAAAAAAATCTTAAAATTTTCCGCGATCCCTAGTTTATTGACGCTAGCATAAAAAAATGAAGCCCAGTGGCTGAATGGTAGTGTATCGCGCTTCCACGCCACAAGTCCGGGGTTGAAATCTGCCTTTCATTTCTTCAGTGGGTCGATAAATGAGCACGAAGCTTACTTGGGAACTGAACACTGAGGGTTTCGCGTCGGACTTACCACTTGACCGAAACATCTGCACATGTACCCTAAGGTCACGTACACTGAGACGCCTTGGGTTTTTCTGGGCTGTTGTGCCACTGAGTTCAGTTCAGTATAAAGAAACATTGGCGTATATGAAAACGCCAACGGGTAATCCCTAAGGTAAATTTAACAATCTGTTGGTCTATGGGGGGGGGGGGGGCGCTAAGCTCTCAGTCCCCACCCCTTGTTTAATTATTTTAGTGTTATCTTCTAAAGACTTGTGAAATGTGTTTCAGTAACACATATTTCTTACGTTAATTGATAAATTTATAGTATAAAGGAAATAGGGATAGGTTATATTTGATTATTAATGAAAGCAAAGCAAGTTATAGTGGCGAAGGATCTCGTAAATTTACACCACCTTCAAGTGACGAAGACGATACTTGATTGTCTCCCCCACCCTTTGTGTACACCACATGGCGATTATAATCTTAAGGTATCCGACTACCTAAAATTCATGATTTTTCAAAAATTGACAAATTTGTTTTATGATTTTATTTTATAGGCCATCTTATTAGCTTATTAAAAATACCAAGTTTTTTATTTTCCATTCACTAGAACAAAAACTACAAGTGTTTTAATAAAAGAAGATGCCATAACTTAATACAAGATGTCAAACTTTAAAATGCGTTTTACTTGAAATGTGTTTTTTCCCCCGAGAAACTCAAACGGAGACAGCGATTGCTCAAAAAGTTTTGAAAATAATTTGCTGAAATTTTTTGTGAATGTTTTGTATAACAGTAGAGGTGTTTTGACCATCAGATTTATCAATTACTGTTTTATTTCAAAATTTACAGTCGTTTATGTGAATATAATAACTGTTTTTTTTAAAGCAATTTCATATAGTCACTAGGATACAGTGCTCTAGTTTTTGTAAAAATTAAAATATCTATTATCCTGAAGGTCATTTCAAACATGAATAACAAAGTAACATAGTAAAATTGAAAATTTGTTCAAAACATTTATGTACAGAGCGAGCCCCGTTTATGTAATTTTTTGTACATTTTCTCACCAGTTTTTCCTCTTTTAATAATAATTTTTTTTTCTGTTTTCAATTTTTACGATTTTTTCCCTTAAAATATACTAAATAAATCTAAAAATAACAAACAAAAAAAATCTCCATATCTCCATTTTTTGCAAAAAAAAAAAGCTGTCGCAAGTAGTTGGATACCTTAAATTCAAGCGCATTCGTAACTAGGGTTTTCAGCGCCAGGGGCCAAAATCAGTTTTCGTTTATTATCAGGTATGGGCCAAAAGGGGGCCCTCGTCAAACTTTCCTAGAACTTAGAATATGTAAACGTGCATCTCATGCCAAATTATATAAAAAGAATGAATGAAAAATAAAATAAAATCTAGGCAAAAAATATTATCAGAGGACTAAATTAAAAAAATGCATGCATACAAAAAAAAAAAAAAATTTACAGAATCTAAAATATTTTATTTTGAAATTCATTCATCAAAGTCTAACATCCGTTCGGCGGCGTCCAGATGCTACACCCGGAGACATATGTGCCCCTTGCATTCCCAACCACGCCCGTGTTACTGTATGCTATCTTAAGACAGTTTTAATGAAGTGGTGCATCAGAGCAAGAACGAGAGGACACCCATGCAGAGAAGCGATTTTCATGACACAACGGATGAGAGAAAGATCAAAAATGCTCGCCGCAAAAACGCATTCTTTTCCCTACTTTTTGCGGAAGTGTCGCCAACCAGACAGGCCAAGAGAAAGAAAAAATCCCTCGCAGGCAGTCCGACAGGCGAACAGAAAGCATCAGACTTCGGGAAAGAAGCTTAATAACCTTGAGAAACATCAAAATAAAATAAATTTTTCAGATAAGTTCTCAAGGTTTGTACTATAAATAAGCGATACGGGCGCCTTTTTTCCGTTGGAATCATAATAAAAAAAATATTTGTAATTTAACAACGCTGCACCGAGTTTTTATAGTGAAGTGTTAAAAAAAAAAGTAGTTTAAAAATCGTAAGACGGTTCGGTTCAAAAATTTGAATTTTTGCTACAAAAAAAGAACCGAGTAAAAATTTATACATTGAACTGAAAATGCGCAGTATGAAAAGTAAAGTATAGGGGTGGGGGAGGTACAAAGGAAGACGATAAAGAAAGTTGGAAAAACTGTTGTGCGAAATCACAGCAAGGGAAAATAAAACCACTCACTTTTCCAGACATATTGAATTCGAAGAGTTAATATAAAAAAGTAACAACAAAATAAAAACTATAATAAACACTGCATTCATTTGAAGAAATTAATAGTTTAAAAATAAATCGGGAACTAGAAACATTATCAAAAGACACATTTGTTGTTTTCACTTATCCTGCCCCGATCGGCAGTAGTATCAGATCGAAACCCACGAAATTCATCGAGGCAACGGACTAATTTTTACCCCTGTCGCTATCTGTACCTTTGAGCACCATGCAGATGGCTCGAGTTCCGCCCAATTTTGGGGAGAATACCTTGAAGGGTGGTAAGAGGCATCTCACCTCTCTTTCCCTTCCATCAACCTCTCGAGCGGACTTGCTTTTTTAAAGCTAACTTGAACACGAAATTCTTTGTTTATTTTACAGCAATATTAAGTTCAGCAGCAAGGGTCACGGATTTGACACTTAGTTTTACCAAAAACTATCTTATGGCATAATGGAAACTTTTTGCTCTTTCGAGCGAACTTTTTGACCTTTACTCATAAACACTCTCGTGCAACTACTCTATAACGAACATTAATTAGAACCAAGAGAAAAAACGTTCTATTTTCTATAAAAAAAATACATTCCTTTCGAAAAGCCAGAATAAAATACCACTTACATTGAATGCATTAAAAAGAACATAACACAAAAAACGTTCTTTTTAAAACCTGACCATATACACCCTTTATATTTAATAGAAAAAAAATCTTCAACGAAATTGGATCTGACAAAAAAATTTAATTCAACCTACATATACATCACACACGCGCCATCAAATATATTATTTTCACGCCAAATAACGATCCCCCCCCTCCCTGCCCAGTCAACGGCGCGTGGGCAGACAGAAAAGTACTGTCAAAGAGAACAAATCAAACAAACAGCTAAAAAGCGGACGAATCCCCATTGGGAAAGGTCAACCGTCACTGGGTGTACCATCTTCTGCCACCCAGGCAAGAGAGATTAAAAGGGAAAAAGCCCAACAGGAAAGAAGGGTTATCCGCATCAACGTGTCTCGGTTAAAAATAGAAAACGATACCTTAATTTGGAGGAGGAACCGTCATGTCAAAAATGTCAGGGACTGTTAACTTATTAGCGAAGGAACGTATCGACAATGCCACGTATGAAACACAGAAGGGAATTGTATCACTTCCCAA
>BMAV01022129.1:291931-342572 GCA_019973955.1 Trichonephila inaurata madagascariensis | reverse complement strand
GCCTTCATTTGAAATCGGTTTGTTCATTTGGGTTTATTTTCACCAAATGCACGGAAACTACTGTCTTGGAACAAAGGTTCTTCAAACTTTTTTTCTTAATCTCTCATGTAAAATTGATTTCGATCCTGTCTCTTATCGTTTTCTCCAAAAAGCACAACTCTTTCAGAGCCTTAAAGGATCACCTTAAAGCGAACTTTTGATATTCCATTGCCCAGTTTCTTGCGTATCTACAAAAATTTTTACACTTGCCCCACTGGTGTGAGTGTTTATTAACGTCGCAATATAAAGCAAAACGAGGGCTACAAGCGACCTACCTCGTAATTTTGAGCCTCGGTCATGGAACGAGGACTATTCCTGAGCTGGTACCCCATTTCCTTTCCAAATCTACAACACCATACCAACAAGAGTTTCAGCCTCGACAGACATGACCCTCAACACGGCGAATCTAGACACTAGGTCTCGAACTCACAACGAGTTCGTGAAGAAAACCACTAGGTTACCGCAGCCACATATGCTCAATTGAAAGTTACAGTTGGAGACAGTTAGCTAAGATGTAATTTACAATTCTAGTTAAAATAACTACATTAATATAAACCGAATGGCATGACTGCATTGGTTTCAAACAATTCATTTGAGCGATAGAATGAACAATTTGCGGTGTTCTCTCTCTACATCATGGCTAGGTGTGAAAGAGAAAAAAAAGATTAAATCTGGGAATCCTTTAACTTCGTCATTCAGGTTTGGAGCGTTATCTACCATTTCCAGGAAAGATCTTCAATCAAGAAAAACGATACAGATCGACGAATGCAATGCGGAAATTTATCATTCCATTACAAAAACTGACAGCGTAAAGGGGTCGAAAATACCACATGACTGATTGATTGATTATTAATTAAGGTCGCAGTTCGAAGCTACACGAAGGCTTTTGGTGACGGGCTGGTCACCAGACCAGTGACACCCGAGCTGGTATCTCACTCTCCAAATATCAACACCGTGCCAATTTGAGCACTTCGAACCATGACAGATTTAATGTGCATTAATCAGCCCCTTCACAGTACTTAAAAGAAACACCGGGCTGAGATACCTTACGACCACAATCACCCAGATACGTGACAAAGAGTAAATTCCTCTCGTGTTGGTCAATCTGCGTGTTTCATAAGGTACCACTTTTCATGAATTTCCCAACTACGCCACATCAAATTCTTGAAGTGTAATCGGATTTAACATTACTGTTGCAAAATTACCAGTGTTTAAACCTCAAGACTGGAGCGTCATAAAACTAGCAATTCTCCTTACCAGCTACTTCAGACATTTCGAATTCATGACTTTTTGGTGGATTGAAAATAGCAACTTGACACCTTCTTCATTGGTAAATGATATATCGCTCCATGATGTGTCACGGGGTTATGACGGTTTGTCAAACTCTCTCCAACAAGGCAAAAAAAGCACACCCTACCCACCCCTCCGATTGCACTGGAAGAGCCCACTTTCACCGACTGAATCAGTGATTCGAAAATTGTATGAATGAATCAGGCAAAAAGAAGGGACGGATGGTAAATCTCCCCTTGCAATTTAGTCACGGCAGCCAAGCGCGGGGACAGTTGGTCGTCCCGATGATGATGACGCATACCAGCCATCGATTGAATCCCACGTGCTTTTCCAGCGATGCAGCTGCTCTCCAGCGTCTCTTTCTCTACACCTCGGATGGGGTCTTTTATCCCGAAGAAGATACTTAGTCAGGTCTGCCCCCTCTAGTGACGAGCTCTAAAGATAAAGGATATTTATATACTTTGTAGCAACTTGGACGGAACTGCAACATGGGGCGGTGTTTGTTTTATGATTTTTAAGTTAGTGGAGTAGAATATTTTGAAACCTAACTAATTGAATGATAAATTAACTTGCCATCTGTTAATAAATGAGACTAATGTGAAGAAATAAAAGTTTAAAGAGCTTATTCAATATACATATCTAAAGTTCGCGATGTCAGAAAGTTATGGTATTTGAAGATATGTTCAGTTAACAAGGCAAAAATTCAGAAGAGGAATTCATAAATATTTTTTTGAAAAATTACCCCTTTATAAAAACATTTAAGTACACACACACTTAACATAAAATAAGTGTTTATATTATATAATAATATAAGGAGCCAATAAATGAAGCAATTCGTCACATACGCACAAAACGGCATGATTATTTTGCTCAAGACGCGCATCCAAAGAATTAATGCCTATCAGTTTCGTGTTATTTACCAATAATTTCCTAGCTAAAGGAATTACAATACATTAATTGATTTACAAAATTTTCCCCATTGCTTTAATAAACAGCAAAAAAAGTTTTTAAATATTCTTTAAGAATTTAAAGTGAAAATTGTTTAACAAATAAATAACCAATGAAAACAAAAAAATCATTACAAAGATTTTAAAAGAATAATAAACAAGTTTTCATCCAAGGTGTACTCTGCTCCTAATTATCGCTATAAATAATAGCAAAAATATCAACTGGGCCTTTTCCTTAAACCCTTCCTTTTGTAAAGGAAATGTTTGTCATTCATTTCCATACAAATTATTTAAAACGTTATTTCACATTTTGAATAAATGACTCTGCGATATGATTGTTCGTAAAAAAAAAAAACATGTAGGAAACATAGAAAAATTAATATTTAACTAAGCTCATGCAGGATGTAAAAGTTGAAAGATACATTGTTTCGTAAAAGGACTTAGTGATTTTTTTTAAGCCAAAGGCACGACTTAGTGATTTTTTTAAGCCAAAGGCACATGCATAGGACAGGGGGTGGGGAAGCTAAATGAAGAGGGCACCAATTCTGTAAATACTACAGATTAATAAAAAAATTATATTTAAAGAAACTTAAAAGAATTCGACGATCTTCACACATCAGCAAGGATATAAATATTTCACTTGCATAACCCATATGAAGAATTTTTCACACTAGTTAAACGTTGATAAAAAGGATTTCAGAAAATCTTACAATAAAAACCTGCCATAATGCCCCACCCCCAAAGAAACTCGAAAGAAAACTCTTAAACAAATAAAAAAATAATAATAAAATCTAGAGATGAAAAAACAAATAAAAAAAAGGGTAGCATTATAACATGTCTCCCGTATCCCCAGTAGACACAGAGATCAATCACATCCTCCATCATTGAAGCAGTCAAATCATTTTACTACATCCGTCAGGGTTTGTGAAAGCATTAACGGTTAACAGAGAGGGAAAACCATGCGATCAAAGATAACAACAACAACAAAAAAGTGTTTATCCTTCTGATGGTCATTCAAAGCACACAAACTATATAATAAAAAGATAATTGGGCCTGTAACGTCGTGAGTAGTTAGCAAACAAGAAAATTTGTCACAGCCTCATTTTAAAATTAAAGCAGTATTTATTTGCTTCATAGGTTACTAAAAAGTCCAATAAATATGCCAAGCCGGGCGGACAGTCTATTTCACGGGAGTTCAGTCCTTTTTCCGAAAGGCACTCGCTAATCCCTTTTCTTTTCAGGGCTCCTCTCCAGTTTTCTCCATCCAGGGCTCTACATCAAGTTTTCCATCCAGGGCTCTCTGTCTCAAAATCAACCCCTTTTAAACACCAGGGACGGGTCCACAACACGCCCCTCGTCTTTCTCATTGGCTGGCCAAAAAAAGGTCTGCCCTCGTCCCCGGGCCACATTCGTCTCCTATTTGTGCGGCAAACACAAACACATTCCTGGTCTGTCTGGAATCTAAGGGCGCCATAATTCTCATCTAACTTCTGAACACTCTTATTCATCACACCACCTGGGTTTTATAACCCCATTCTCTCGGCACCGGCTTTCATACAGGCTTCGCCTATATGTCAACCTATTGTCACCGGCTCTCTTTAGATATTGTAACTTCCAGACTCGATGTCGACGTTTGTCCGAGGTCAGACAATAAACAATGACCCCATGGCCACGTGCTCTTGTCACCTAACGTCTGTTTGGAGCCATAAAACTTCGCATGAATAGAAGGGTGAGGTTCACCCCCAATCGAAGACGTCACAGGCCTAAAAATAATAATCCGGAAAGGCACATACAAGATTTAAAGACAAGTGTTGTTTAAAACTACACAATTAATGTGTTTCTTATTATACCCAGCTGAGTGGCGCAGTGGGTTTGGCACTAGCCTTGTACATCCAAGTTTGACGGTTCGGCCCCCGGCCCAAGTCGGTGGATTTTCATGATGCAAGAAATCGACAGCGTACATGTCGTATGATTATGCGGCATGAAAAGAGCCCTAGAGTGCCTGTTTGGCTTGGGTGCTCTCGGCAAACTTAAATTCCTAGTACCATTTCGTATTGTCAGAGCTCTGGTGCCTCCATCTGAGGAGGACACTGGGCGTCAAAATCACATTGTGGCAATTGATAGCCACCTATATGGTGCCACACTAAAAAAAGATACCAGTCCCGGAGAATGTAGTAGGTCTGCAATGATAATTACCAATCCGTAGGCCCATTAGAAGAAAAAAGTTTATTATAGTCTCCCTCCTTCTGCAAGGCTGAAAATTGTTAAGATATTTACTGATATAAATATGCAAAAAGTAATCAAAATGTCTTCCATTCATGATTAACATTAGTTTTCAGGAAATAAAAGACGCTGTTTGACAGAGGGGAAAGGGATGGGTTTGGAGAAAGAAGAGTTGTAGAGAGAGACAGAGAATACGAATTGGTGAGGTTGTATGGGGAAATGGTATATTCAAGTTCAAGTGCTTGTAGAATACAAGTTATTTGTACAAGAAAGCGTCGTGTGAAATGGATTTAATATGTGTTATGATCGAAACAACAAATATAGTATCATACAAATCAAAAATCCCGTTTGTTATTATATGCACGTTTTTATTACAATCAGATTTTTTTTTAATAAACAATGTTACGTTAAAACAATTGAAAGTCGGTTTGAATTTTTTTTTTTTTCTTTTAACAAAAATAAGGTGATTTTTTTTTAGAATTGGGTGTGTGATGTACCACTTTAACATTCATTAAAAAAAATAAATATCTGATTCCAAAGCACATAATTTAGCTTTCAGCAAACTTAAAACAATTTGTACAAAAAATAACGTTGCTATTGAATGTCACGAGAGCTGATGGCAGCAAAACTCATAATTCTGAATCAAACCAAATGATAACACCTTGGCTGGGGCATCACTTTCCGAACTTTTGCATCACCTCTATGAAAGTTTTGAACCTCAATTTTACTATAAATAAAGCAAGTGCTTTATTCCACACGACGAATCTGATGAATGGGGACATTGGCGGAACGGAGAACATTAGGGCTCCCCTGCAAAGTCCGATATTGGGCCATCAGCTGAATCTTACAAAGGACTGCAAAACCATAGGATAACATAGGTTTTGGGCCCCCTGGAATCCCTCCCCGACGATACCGGGGTGTAGGTTACGCCACTGTATCAGGAATGAAATCAAGATTTGAATACCTTTGAATTTTTACAAACAAAATTCAAACAAGGTCGTCCACAGAGGAATTTTCTACAGCTGTAAGCCCTCAAAAATAATGTAATTCTTTCATATTTTTGGAATGAGAACGATCAATTGGTTGAATAATTTGAATTTTTATTTTAATTTATAAGAGATCGTTATTTCCGATAATGAATTTTGAATCTAGAGAATATAATAAGATCTATACGATATATACAATTGAATTTTTTTTAAAGGAACAAGTTTAAGCATTCGATCAAATTTTTCTCAAAGAAAACGACACACATTTATTAACATGCTGAAATTTGAATGTCATACTTGGATACTCGACTGAAAATCTGGAGATCAAAGCCAAAATCCTAAGCCCATGAGGTCATGATATCAGTACTCTTAACCAGTTAACTGTGGCGGTCCCCGTTTGAGAGCGCGCAACTATGCGTGTCACGGAAATCGAGGGTTGACGAGTATACACGTCAATCACAGATTAAGTGTCGCTGTTAAAATATTGGACCAAAAAGATGGGTTTAATTTTATAAAATTGCCACACAATTTTATAACTAATATTTATTTATTTGGTTAACATAAACATACACTGTTGGCCACCGTAAATGCAACACCCTGAAGAAAGCATGCAAATAACGTGAAATTTACAACATGCATTAGCCCAGATGAGATATGCAAATGGTTAGAATTTCAGCACAGACACACATCACGCGCGCCTGTGGCGCCACTTCAAAGCGCTATTTAAGGCTTGGAGATTTCGACGATTTCAAGTTCGGCGATTGTGTTTTTCTTGTGGTTTTTTCAAAAAACGATCAGTTGTCTCGTAGAAAACAGCTTTTGATCAAGTATCCGAGTTCGACAGAGGAAGGATAGTGGTCTACCGAGATTGTGGATTATCTTTCAGGGAAATCGGTAGTCGTGTTGGACGAAACCAAACAACTGTAATGCGGATATAGGACCGTTGGATGCAGGAAGGTACGACGGACCGAAGTGGTCGACCGCATCCACCTCAGTGCACCACTTCACATGAGGACAGGCAAATTGTGCGCATGGCAGTGACGGATCGCTCAGTCACATCACGAACCATCGCACAGCACATTGAGTCTGTAACGCATCATTCAGTGTCTGCGCGTACCATTCGACGCCGTTTACAGCAGAGTGGTCTGTCCGCAAGACGTCCATTGCATGGTTTACCCTTGACGCAGAACCACAGACGTCTCCGCCGTCAATGGTGCGATGAAAGAAGGAAGTGGGCGGCAGAATGGAATTGTCTTTACTAACGAGTCACGCATCTGTCTGCAACACCACGATGGTTAGATTCGAGTCTGGAGACACCGTGGAGAGAGGATGCCGAACAGCTAAGATATGCACCACCACACTGGTTCTGCACCGGGTATTATGGTATGGAGTGGTATTGTATATCACTCTCATACTCCTCTAGTAAGCATTGTCGGTACTTTAAACAGCCAGCGCTACATCTCCGAGGTCTTGGAGCCAGTTGTCCTTCCTTACCTTCAGGGCTTGGCCACAGCCATATTTCAACAGGATAAAGCGCGACCACACGTGGCACGCATTGTCCAAAGGTTCTTCGTCAATCACCCGATTGAATTGCTTCCCTGGCCGGCTCGCTCTCCGGATCTTTCGCTGATAGAAAACATGTGGTCCATTATTGCTCAACGATTGACCTAGATTACACCCCCAGCTGCCACACCAGATCAACTTTGGCAACGTGCGGAAGCCGCTTGGTCTGCTGTACCACAAGAACACATCCAAAGTCTCACTGAATCAATGCCGAGGCATGTGACAGCGGTGATCTCCAACAATGGCGGCTACTCTGGCTACTGATTCTGGCAGGAACCACACTTCACAGAAATCTATAAATTTAATTATTTGATACTTGGTCAACATGTTATCTACAAAATAAATTTAGTTGTGCTATCCCTTGTCTTTCTTGGTGTTGCATTTACGGTGGCCAGCAGTGTATATTAGACCCATATTACTTGAAAAACGCAAGAAAAATTGAATACATATAAAGGTAAGAATTTAAACGTTTGTGTTCCGACTTTTGCTTTTTCCCCTTTTAAGCTAACATCTAGGAGAAACATCATGGCACATAAATAAATTCATTATGCGAACTTATACGCTGTTTCACAACCGATGCATACGAAGACCCATGAATTCATCTTAAATTTCTCATATTATTTGTTTTACTGCGGTCAGGCCTCAAAATATTCTAAACATCTTAAAATTTGAGAATGTTTTTTTCCCTCAAAAATTACAATTTAAGTAGCCAATGTGGTCACTACTTTTTACGCATGACGAGTATACTCGTCATGACGCAAAATCCTGCCTAGTTTTCCTTGACGAGTATACTCGTCAATCACAGTTAACCGGCTAGATAAATTAGAATTTTGAATCGCATTCGTAATACATTTTAGGAATTTTCTCACGCGGGGGCATCTTTCACGACTCTTACTCTTTATTATATTCTTTTTGAAAGCCTCGGTTTTTTTTAACAACTTTGTTTAAAAAAAAAACAACTTTAGTTTAATACAAAACAAAAATTATCACAAAGCAATAACACACACACAGAAAAGCATAATCACGGGTGTCCCGGTAGAAAAGTGAACTCTTAAAAGCTGAAACAGAAGAAATCGTCGCCGCAACAATCGAAGGCAACGCGATCCGTAGCGAGAGAGCCTGCACACACTTCGATTTTTTGACACAATGCATCTTCTCCCTTTGACTATTTCAAACCGAGGCAACGTGCTTAAATTAGATATGCCTTGGAGGGAAGCTCACCACAGGAGATAGCACCGAAGAGTGTACTACAATATTATTATTAGAGGGCAAGCGGCAGAGAAAAGTGCCAACAAATAGCACGCAACAAGGGACAAATTGCCAGGAATAACTTTCCCAGAAAAAACGGTGGGAGCGTTCTGAAATTGTGCCGCTAACAATCGAGCCGTTTTCTCATAGGCGATAGGGACTCCAGATAAAATTGAAACGTGTATATACTTTTTTAAAGGGGATGAAAATGATACTTTGTGTACACATTGTTTTTAAATTTGACAAGAACTGTAACTTTTTTAGATACAAATAAAATCAAGAGTTTACATTTAAAAAAAAATCGTCACCTTTAACCTAAGTTTAATGTAAATACATTTCTAGGATGATGGGGAAAAAATTATACAAAAGAATGAGGAAGATAGACTTTTATTGGATAAAAGACAGTTACCGCCACGCAGTTTAAAAAGAAATACATTTGCAAGAATAAATATAAAAAAAAAATTTTTTTTAATTTACGTTAATTCCTACTTAGATCAACAAAGAAAAATTTTATTTTAGCTACATTTTATTAAATTGTTACAATTAATATAAATATGTATATACAAATGACAGAGTCACAACATTAAGTGGCTGTATTTGTAATTCTTTAAATAATTAGTTTAATCTCAATCAATTTTTTATTAATTATAATTAAAGTATTGTATTGTCATCCAAAATAATGCTGTATATAAAATTTCAGCTCAATTGATAGCTTTAAAATGTATTTTATTAACGACTGAAAATTCCACCAAGATAAATAAATAAATATATAGAGAGTGTGAGCTAACAGTAGGAATTGAAAAAGTTTAACACACATTAAAAATAGCATTGACACATGAGGATTATCTTCACATTAAAAAGAAATAAAGCTGAAAGTGCGATGAAAAGATAACAGAAGTTTTACTCCCTTATTTATTAAAATAAATTTAATGTTTTCATAAAAAGGTTAAGGAACAAATTAATTTTTAAGAAAAAAAGGGGTGGGGGTACCCTCTGTCTGCCTAACGGCGGACCAACCCCCATATGCATAATTCAGCAACGGATCTGCATGAGACTTAAAATTCTCAAAAATTGAGAGTAGTGTGCACTCTTCGGATAACATCAACTTTTCTGTCTATAGAACAGTCTTTTGTCAAAATGATTGCAGCTAATTCACTGCATGACGATTTATAAACTGTACGATGATCTTTAGGGCTTGTATGAAATCACAAACGCTATACTCTCGGATCTTGGTTTTAATTTCGAATTTCATACTAAGTTCTATATCTTTCTGCTTATGGAATTTCATTCATAATTGGCTGTAAAATTTGCAATACATCGTCCCGTTTAACTATTTTTGTGCATATTCATGCAAAGTCTTACCATCATCCTAAATGTAAATTTGTCCTAACTTTGGTTTCGACCCATTCTGTTCTAAACATGTGTAGCTGCTTTTATTATGTATAAATAAATTTATTACGGTATCAAGAAAAACGTATTTTTATGTAGAGAGAGAAAAACATTCTTAGGGGATGAAGAGCGTAAAACGAAAGTAAGTAGAGTGAAATCAAAATTTGCGAATAATGAGCATCAAATACAAAAAAAATAAATTTTTTTAAGGCATATAAAGGAAATTATACTTGAGTTTCTTCGTATAATATAGCTATTACAAAATTCCTATTAAACAAACAATCATCTAACTCAGCGGTCACCAAACTTTTTGTGACCTCACGGACCAGTAAATTCATAATTTAAATCCCGTGGATCACTAATAGGATTTTTCAAGAGTTAAATTATTATTATGAATCGAATTATGTTTCAATTAATCTTAAAACATAGCTTAACGTAATGAGCAAGTATATTCCACATTTTTCTGGGGACCTGCGAAATTTTCTCGCGGACCACCACTTAGGCGACCTCTGATCTAACTTGAGGAGGGATGACATAAAAATAACGAATATGAGCGATTACACATGCATAAAGAAAAAACCCATCAGAAGCACAAAATTTTTCACAATTGTTCATACACATAGGAACATGAGGGCTATACAATATGGAAGAGACATTACTAAGATATTATGTTACATGAAAGAAAACTTATTATTAAGGAGAAAATTTCATAATCTTTTTTTTACATCAACAAGAAACAGTTAGGTGGTTTGAAAAGATATAAATAAAAATAATCCCAATTAGAACTTATTTCACTAATCTGCTCCACAGTGCATACTTCTTACGTAAGCATAAAAAATTAAGAAGTTTTTCCTAATGGTTTCGTTGGGTTAGATATGCATTGCATTAAAGCTGTGTAATAAGTTACTGGCAACGGAGGATGACATTTAAAACCAAGGTCATACACCGAGGTTTGGATTTGAGGCGGTACTTCTGCGGTCTGGTACTTCACTTCCGAAATTCGAAAAGGGATACGATGTAGTTGTACAAAGACTAGTAGAATAAGAATATTTTCAGTTATAAAATAATTTTAAGCCTTTATATTATATATATATATAGGCATTATCGAGCAAAAACATTATTAATCAATATGAAATAAATAATCAATAAACAAATCACAAAATAGATGCAACATGCAGTGCCGGTTCATCCACTGGGCGCTTGGGGCAGGCGCCCAGGGTCCTGGATAAGGTTGACTTAACCAGATTTTTTGGTTATAAATTTCGATCCGCCAGTGCCAGGAGACCTGTAGATCTTCTGCGACCAGGGCCCAAAATGAGCTTAAATAGACACTGGCAACATGTCAAGCATAAATTCACATTGGGGACCGGAAATGTTATCGACAAATTTTCCCAAGATTGAATAATGGTCCAATCCACAAAACTTCTCAACATCATAGTATTTTTTTTTTAAATATAATTTGTACAATAGTTGAGCGGATTGATTCAATTAAAAAACAATATATATCAATCATAACATTAGTTTTAAGGGAGTTGGATGCAGAACTTGTAACCTTTAAGTTACTAAACAGTAAATCACTAAACATCAAGTGTTGTTTTTATATAGAGCAGTGTTTTTTTTCCTCCCCGAAGCTGTAAGGCATTGCCTAACCCCTTTCTTTCGGTAGGCACAGATAAGCGCGAAGAGAAAAAGGAAAAGGTTAACGAAAAGTAGTTTTTGCAAAACAAAAATATACAAGTAAAAATATATCTGTGCAAATAAATTTAAATAATTTAATGTTAAATTTTTGTATACCTCTAATTTCCATATTTATTAACATTCTTTTTTTTTTAAATCGGGAGTTAATTGTTTCCATTAAGGAGGTGATTAAGTGTAAACTATTCTAAAAGGGAAGTTGTAACAAAATTTGAAAATCATTTATTGTATTATGATCCCGATAGGAGAAGGTTTAAATGCCCATTGCCTCTCCTCAAATTGGAAATAAAAACTATCTATAAACGCCTCATTCTTTAAAAAAATAATACATATAATGATTTTGAATTTTTATATGCAATTTATAAACAATTTTAAATATCAAAAAGTGTTTCCTAAATATTTCTTAGTGAGATGACCTAACACCCCTTTCCCTCAAATCAGAGAATCTAAAGTAAAAGTGACATGCCTTATTCCAAAACTTGACTCAATAAAGTCTGTCGAGTCTAACGAAAAGGCTACTAAATAGAACTCTAACGAATTTTTCTCTGAAGTATCTCTTTTATTCCTTCCTTTCTCTCCTAACTGCATTAGCTTCAATAAATATACTCTAGGATAAGATAATTGCACATGACAAGATATGGGTTATAGTTAGATATCTAACTTATAACTAATAGAACTAACAATTCATGACTAAAATGAATGGTCTGAACTGACATACTATCCAATTTTCCTTTCTAACGATAACACAGAGAGAAACAATAAAATAATTCAATTTTCAAAATTTAAAAAAAAAAGATTACATTGAAATAAAATTTATAAGTAAACGTGAAAAATTTAAGCCTCGACAGATCATCAGACCTTCTTTACGATGGATCTTTCATTGCACTGACTAAAACATTCGAAACCGTGTAACGGCACTATGGAGTTCCATACGTCCCATTTTAGGCAGCTTATCCCTCCCCCAAATACAGCAGAAATGATCGATTGTCAGAAAAAGAAATATCCATTTCAACAAACTAAAAAAGGGGGTGATTAAATTTTTTAAAGAACCGACAGTAGTATCTAACTGTGAAGCGATGCAGGCATGCGCAATTTGTCTCTCGCCCAAGACCTGATTTGATTACAGTGAGTGTGAAACAGTGCAATACGATAACTACTGACGACGTATCTCGTAATTCTGAAATCGGTCATGTGACAAAGACGACACACCTGAGCTGGCATCATTTCTCCAAACTACCACACCACGCCAACGGGAGCCACGACAGATTTAACGTGTGCATCGATCCCCCTCTACACAACGGGTCTTCAGAAGCACTAGGATTCGAACTTATGACAGGCCGGCTACGAGCTCGTGATCACTAGGCTACCTCAGCCTTTATGATTTGTGGTCGTAAGCTCGTTAAATTAATTTAGTAATAAAAACCAAATTAAACGTTAAGGTGCGTCTTGTGATCAGTATATTTCACTCTTATTTGAAATCAGCACAAAAAGCTTAAGTTGATTTGTTTTCCGGAAAATATCAGGACCCAAATAAATCATCCTCGCAAGCTCAGTTCTGTTCTTTTCACATTAAAATCTTTAAACTATGAGAATCGTTAAGAAAACTGTTCGAAACACTTAGCCCTGTCGGGCTCTAATCTCATATGTGAGATGATAAAATACAGGGTGTCCGAGCTTAAAGTATCCAAAAGTACTGGCTTATTACTACGGAACTACCCATCAGAATGTAATTAACTGTTCATCCATGGATTGAAAACTCTCCGAGAATTTTTTGGGTCTAGTCCGATCGGCCGCACATTATTCGGCAATCGCAGACGATAAACGTTTTACACTAACTTCATTAGTAAAGATGTGGAGGCCACAGTAAAAAATGCAGTGCGTATTAAATCAGTCACGTGCGTACAGCGACGTGTTCGAATAGAATGGAATGTCGTTACTGGTTTGCCTAATAGACTTATTAGGACTCCTACAAAAGAATCACGCACACGATCAAAAGTGTGTTCTATCACGAAAACTTAAGGATACTTGCCAGTTTGAGACACCAAAGTTCCCGTCTCCTTTAAAGTTCTTTCCCATTGGTGGATAGATTTTGATGTCGGAGGGTCGACATTCCATTCTGTTCGAACACATCACTGTGCACGCGTGACTGATTTAAATTCCATTAACCAAAGTACGCACTGCGTCTTTTACTGCGGCGTCCACATCTTTACTAATAAAGTCAGTGTAAAAAGTTCATCGTCTGCGATTGTCGAATAATGCGTGCACATGCGGCCAATCGGACTAGACCCAAAAAATCTCAAAGAGATTTCCAATCCATGAATGAACAGTTTATTACATTCTGATGGGTAGTTCTGCAATAGTAAGCCATTACTTTTGATACTTTAAGCCCAGACTATTATATTACTATTATATTTAGCAAAAATTATTTCTTTTCGGGTGTGGAAAAGTTAAATAAAAAAGAAATGTGCGTTTTCTAGAACGCACATACTATTTAATAAAAAGCAATGTCCCCCCCCCCATTCTGAAGGGGAGGGGTGAAGAAACTGTCTCGTTAACTATAACCATCAGAGCTTCCTCGCACGCGTTCCAGAATCGATACTTTCTTTGAAACAGTCAATGGTACGTCACCATTCCCAACGGAAAAACAAAAACAGATGGCAAACTTTATTTACTACTCAGGGGGTGGGGAGTAAAATAAAGAAAGGGGAGGGGTAGGGATTACTTTTCAATCTATTCGACACAGAAAACGATATGGGTCATGGTTAAATGCGCACGAGCACACCTCCAGGCTCACAAAGAAGCGACTGTTAAAGACGGCAACAATCTTTCAAAAATAGTCGTTGATAGCGATCGGCTATTTAGCAACTGAGAGAGACAAGACGAGTGTGCAACAAAAATAAAAGACTCGCCGCAGCGGGTGTAGATTGTGACGTTTGAGCTGACAGCTGAGACAACCCAGTCTTGTATCTACAAGAACGCAAGGTATGAGTGCGCGCTAACTGGGACGCCAAATACATTCATCTCGGGTTGTAAAGTACACCTATCTTGTTTGTCGCCGGCTGTTTGCTTTGCCACCGGCCTCACAATCCAGAGGGAAAACGTTTGGAACTAATATTCAGTTTTGTTTCATATGCACTTTAAATCCCTCGTGAAATAATGTGTTATTTTTTATATTGAAAGAAAGCACAAGATTAAGTGATGCAATCAAATAGATGGTTACGTTCGCATTTTTCTTTGCTGCTTTATTATCGCAGTATTTAGATAATTTCAGAATCATATTGATTGACAAATAAAACTAAATGTTATGTTTTCCGCTTAGTTTATAACTTTTAAGGTTCCCCTTCTTGCCAGCCATTTTGAATTCGTGAATGTAATGCTAATCCTACGGAAGCACTACTTTCTTCCTTAAATCAAGACTAGCGTAAGGTTTTTGAATGCAATTAAGTACATCAAAAAGAGCAAAAAAGAAATAATTAAGTTTTCTCCGATTGAGAAAGCGATGCTTTAATCTACGTTTGAAGAAGAAAGAATTTCCTTATGAGATAAACATTAACACACATGGAATGAATTTAAAATGGGAGGTACAAGGGAGCTTTAAGAGTAACCTATGAGGCTGCACTTTTTTAAGCCTTTATAGACACAGCAAGTCATCCTGAAAGCCATTTCATGGTAGCACCATCTAGTGTGGCGGCCTTATTAGCAGATTTGGACGCTTGAATTATTTTTTTTATTCAATTCAGGCTCTCGTCGGGTGCTAAATATTGCCGTGATTTCTTTTTTGCCGAGAGTTCCAGGGGCAAATTGATACTCAAGGGATCTTTTACATGCTACATAATCACATGACATGGGTGAATACGATTATCGCATCCAGAAAAATTATCGACTACACCTGGGATCGAACCCACAACCTAGGGTTACGGGGCAGGCACACTACCTCTAAACCACCGGAGCCGACAGCTATAAGAGAGTCATAGCGTGATGTTGAAGAACAGGGCCCAAACATACACACACCCTCACTAGTTTTGGAATGACTCAAACATTAACATAACATTTTTATTCCGCTATTCCAAACAATGCAACTTAATTTAAAAAACTACTAATTTCACACTCCAAACTTCCACACCATGCCCACAAGAGAACTGTGTACCTTTAACGTGCACAGGCACTCTACAAAGCAAACCTTTAGTGGTACCAGAACTTAAATTCAAGACTCGACAAAAACGCCAACCACGAGTGCGCGACCATCCAGCTACCGCTCGTAATGGAATGCAAGTATTATTATTTATTATTATTATTCACGTAACACTCTAACGCAATGCGAGGATTATTGGCGAAGGACCACATTACTGTGAACTCGGTCATGTGACAAGGATGACACTTGAGTTTGCACCCCATTCCTCTAACTTCCACACCACGGCAATATTAGCCCCTTTTTTAATGTGTATCAGCTCCTCTACACAGCGGATCTTCAGTCGCAACAGAATTAAAATTCACGACTCACCTGCCACGAATTCGTGACCATGACTACTCGGGGACCGCGATCCCATGGAATCCAATAAAATACATTATATTTTTTCTATTAACAACTGTAAATAGGCCTAAATGCGGTGGAAAGCCAGCATTAAAATTAACGTCGACAGAGCTCAAATGAGAGAAAAATGAACTTTAATGCAAAATATGGATTTATTATCAACATACGGTAATCAGTATCAACAATTTATTAATATATTTCAGAATTAAAGTATCTTTAAAACAAAGAGGCAGTTTCATACGATTAAACGACTGGGATGGTACGTCCGCTCGGTATGAGTGAAGTCGTACAAGCAGTGGCGCACACAAGTGGGTTCCTGGGGGTCCGCACCCCCCCCCAAAGCCCTTGATTTTTTTTTCCGATTGATTATAATTCTAAGTATATAGTACGTAAAATTTAATTTGTTATTAATGATTAATTTTATTAATTAATGCTAATTATTTATTCAATAATTTTTTACTGTGTTTTGTTCCCAAAAAACGACAAAAACAAAACAACCCTGATACAAGAATCAACAATGGTGCACTTTCGACCCCCCCCCCCCCTTGAAAAATTCCTGTGTGCGCTACTGCGTACAAGTGATAAGGTGTAGAAGGCGCGACAAGTGACAATAGCGGAAGTGTACAAGGTACCAACAACAACCATTAAAAGGCTGATCGATTGCTCTTTCGTATTTACATTTTAGAGTGTGTTTAATATTTTCCCCATCCAATTCTATATATATAATTAATTTTTTTTTAATTTTTCAGAACGATTGATCCTTTTTCCTCTTTAGAAAGAATAGATCATCCCACGTATACTTCCGATTTCCTCCACTGTCAACCCACCAAACGATTCTCAAAGTTCTCGACACCCTCAAACGACATGAATACACGTGTCGCACAGCTCCCACCGCGTAACATATCTCAATTATGCATATCAGTTTGATTGGAACATCCCCTTCCACTCACTCACACACGTCTGGAGTGAATGAACGGCTCTGGAACACGCAACAGTGATAAACACGCCGCACAGGAAGAAGAAATCAACAAAACACGTGATGGATGAAAACAAAACGTTAAAACAAGCTTAATTAGAGATACGCAGTGATCTAAATCTTATCGGCCGGGGACATGCCTGGAAGTGCATCGCACAGATTTTTGCAACAATACGGAACAATTTCCACTGCTAATCCTACACACAAGTCTCACAATCATTCTTCTCTCGTTTTTCTCAAACGGCCCTGATCCACTTTTTTTTCTTTTCTTTCTTTCTGATGTTTAATCGCTGACGCGCAATCAAGTTGATCGAGTAGGATGGTGACGTCAGACACAAAATGACATTGACAGTTAACTTACTACTGGAGATTGAAAAGACCATCCTGTTGTTTTGTGTTCCGACACCACTTAAACGTTTTGCTAGTCTGGTTTTCGACATCGGTTTAACACAAGGCTAGTTAGAACGTAAGCGGCATCTATTCATCTCGTAAGTCATAATTAAAAAATATACATTTAATTATTAATACAGTAGAGTCGCGAAAACTCGGCCTAATATGGACCGAAAGGTGACCGAGTTTGTGGAAATGCCGGGATATCGAGAATGGGATTCAAAAAATAATAAGTACGCACGCGTTTCCTCTGAAAATATTGTACTGCATTTGTATTATCAATCGAACAATACGTACAACACAAAATTAACTGCCCAATTTTAAAAATAAAGGAAAAGTACGTACTGTATGAAGGCATAGGGCATTTACTACATAAAAATGAAAATTAATGAATACATAGCGTACAGTAATTTTGCCTGTGATGAGGCACACCTCAGAAAAATACTTTATGGAAGGCATAACCATTTATTTATAAAGAAAACTTAATAGCCAATTTTGAAAAAATTGGCTACTTTTATTTTCAAGAAATGCGTCATGTCGTCTTCTGTACTGCACTTCCGTTTTGCTGTTTCATCACGAAGACGATGAAGGAACAATAAGTCCAATACCGACGCACCTTGTTGGTCAAAATACTGAAGGGTGGTTTCGACAGCTTTTAATCCCTCACTATGTGATATTTTAGGAGTTTGCACGGTGTCCTCAACGTCAGTGCCGGTTTGTCCATTGGGCGCTTGGGGCGGACGTATAGATGCATGGATAAGCTGGACTTCACCAGATTTTCTAGTTATAAATTTCGATCTGCCAGTGCCAAGGAAGCCTGTAAATCTTCTGCGTCCAGGGTCCGAAATGAGCATAAACCGGCACTGCTCAACGTTAACGTTTTCCTCATTTTCCGGCATATATTTTGTGGCCGCGGTAGCCGAGTGGTATAGGTATCAGATCGTGGCATGCCTTGTCGCGCGTTCGAGCCCAGTACCACTAAAGACCCGCTGTGTAGGGCAGCAATGCACGTTAAATCTGTCGAGAGCTGAAATGTCCTCCCGTGGGTGTGGTGGGGTAGTTAGGAGAGGGGGGTGCCAGCTCATGTGTCGTCCACGTCACTTGACCATGGTTCAAAATTACGTGGACCGACCGTCGCCAAAAGCCCTCGTGTAGCTGAACAGTGCGACGTTAATATTCAATCAATAAACCGGCATATTTTCATTAACTGAGATAACAGCAATATTTCTGCATCGGACTATGTCTTGCTCGGTATCGTTCTGGAACGGGTCTGCAGTGGGTTTATACGACTTGCATGAGTGTGGCCGAGTTATCCGGATTGCCGGGTTAAGGAGTGCCGAGTTTTAAGGACTCTACTATACTGGAAATAGAAAGGACCTTCCTGTTGTTTTGTGTTTCGGCACCATTTTAAACTTTTTTTTCCTAGTCTGGTTTTCGACAACGGTTTAGCAAGGCTAGTCAGAACGTTAGCCTCTATTCATTTCGAAAGTCATTAAAATACATTTAATTTTTAATACTATAAGAAATTCCTGAACAGACCCAACAGTTAATTATTGTACTGACGCAGTGTAAGGTATTTTAATAACAATCATTAGCTGGATTTAAAATTGTGAAAGATCAACATGTTTCCATTGAAACTAAGGATATCGGCTTCAATGAGAGAACCATATTGAAAACTAATGAATAAATTCACGGATAAAGATCTGTGAAGGGTGTAATCAACTTTAGATCGCATTTTATTTAATTATTTATTTTTTTTGATTATTCAGTCTCCATATTTCCTCATCTTGACGCTGGCATTCCAACTTTTGATTGTAAAAGTTTCCTTGACCCACTCGCACGTCAGGTTCTTTGCAACATTTTATCACGCTCAAAATAATAATAGTAAAAAGATAATTTTTTTTTAGAATACACGGCGATTTTACAATTTTCAGGCTTCACAGACTAATTTAGATCCAAAGGATCAACAGCAATTATTTTCTACACTTAATTCCAAGTAATTTTTAATATACGGGATACTAAATTTTCACTTTACAGTAAGGACAAAAAGAAGAAAAGTAGTTAAAGGACAAATAGTTAAGCGATCGAAGCCACTTCAAAAATCAATACAGAAGGTTAGAACCAGATAAGGCTTACGGCTGGTCTTTGCCAAAAGTAAAAGGAAAGGAACTGAACTGAACGCGGAACACATTTTCAGAAAGAAAAATGACTCCATTTTTGTAAAAGTTTACAAAATTATGTGTGATTCATTTATATATTTATAGAATTCTCTAATTATTTAAAAATGTAAAAATGTAAAAAAAAAAAGTAATTTATTTTAACAAGTAAGGGATAGCTTATGACGGTATAAAAGAAAAATTGCGAAACACATTTTAGACTAAAAAAAAAATGAATCAACTTATTTAAAAATAAATACTAAGATAAAATTTGTTGCTCTCAATAGGACAGTGAAGCCAGAAGGTATTATTAAGATTGAAACACTTTACATGTGAAATTTTTTTCCAAATTCGGATTCTATTCTATAACATTATTGCAAAGACAATCATAAAAATACTCCATGAAACTATCTTAACAAGTGTTCTCAACATACAAATACAAAAAAAACAAGTTGTCTTTATTACACTTCGAAAATTTCAGTATTAAACTTATATGGACATATAACTGATATTAAAAAATGTGTTTCAAGATTAACTGTATTCCGTTTTAATTTAGACGCTTGAGTAGTTAAGGTATCGATTAACAAGCCCACAAAACCAAGTTTTTAATGATGCAATAATTACGCCATTGGAAGAACTTGAAAATTGTTTATTATAGATTTAATTCTATTAATATACACAGAATAAAACTACGGAATCTTTTTCGATGAAAAGTCGTGATTCACAGAATTCTTATATGGAAAATATAGGCATCATGCAGGTGATATTAGTCAAACCATTCCCTCCACGAGATTTCTAGAACGCAGCAGATTTCAGGTATCCTACCACAGATACTCAATGACCGAACCGTTAAAGGTTTTTATAGTTCCTCCCACAAGTGTGATAAACGAATGTATTTTCTACTGCAATAAATACACACAACCACTAATTTAGCAAATCCCATTTATCGAGCTTATTTGACATGTAGTAATGACTACAAAAATAGCACGCTTTTTGAAGAGTTTATTAATTTTGGCATTTTATTTCAAGTTAAATCCACACGAACCTTCTATTTGGTGCTGTAATACAAATGAGATTTGAGTAAACATTGCAGATGTAATGTACCCACACATCTCTCCAGAAATGTTTTTTCCTCACAAAAACTGTCGCCAACAGTTTAGAACACAAGTTTCGAAAGTGATTCCTACTGACCCCTTGGGATACTCGAGACTGATGGCAAATTATAATTTGGGAGTTCGTGGACAACGTAAAGGGATTCACAAAAGGTTTAACGTAAAAAATATTAGTAACCCTTTTTTCCATTATTATAAAAGTTAAATTAGTAATGAGCTTTACATATTTAAAAGTTTTAGAGTAAAAATTAATAATTTTACAGCAAAATATTACAGTAAGTACATAAAATAATGCAATAAAGGTGGAAATTCGGCAGATTGGGGGTAAGGCTGACTATGCAGGTTTAAACAGGAATGAGATCTTGCCGCTCTACAGGCAACAATTTGTCTAAAATATGGCAGTATAAAAAAAATCATGCATCTAGTCAACTATTTAGTTTTATTTTGTACATGATCCCGCAATGTGAAGCGAATGCAACAAATTTCCATTAGTTTTGGATAGAAAGCAATATTATTCTTTGTGTATTGTTACAAAAATATAAAATACGTACTGTTAAGTATTTTTGAATACGATTGGTATATCTCCTACTACATAAATTTATAAACCAAAGTCACTTTTAATAAGGAGTATACTTATTAAAAGTCTTATTTTACAAATTTATCAATATTATTTTCATATTCATTTGCCATTTCAGGACGACATCAAAGTTAAATTTGTAAATTTTTTTTCTATTGTTTATTAAAGTAAGTTATTTCAATCGGGGGTTCGTGACCAAGTTTTTGTATGAAAAGGGATCGGTGAGCATAGTCAGTTTGGGAATCACAACTCAAGAAAATTCTAGTAATGAAGTCAAACATTCTGTTTTATTTCACACAATTAAAACTGAATAATAATATTCGCTTATATATTTGATTCTTCAGCAAAAAAACGAAGTTGCCAACGAGAGAATGAGACATACTATGTGATTGGACGCAGATAATGGTTTCCAACCGCCAACCTCGAGGAAGCGAGCATCAGATCCGAAAGAACAGGGCAAATTTTCGGTGGAAGGGTGGGCCGAAAAAGGAGGAGGGGGAGGTCATTTACTTTACGTCACGGTTCGCGGCCGCAGAAAATGGCGCGAGTACGTGATATCGGGTCAAGGAACGAGAGGACCAGGAATATAAAAGAGATTCTCGAGTGATGCATGTGTTTGCGACGACCGGACAAAACAGAAGAGGGGTAAGATATATCACCCATGAGGCGGAACGCTTTTCGCATACCTGCGCCGATAGCGAGCTCATTTTTACACACTTGTCGATAAGCATGCAAAATAGAATGAGAGAATTTCTTTTAAAAATAGATAAATTTTAGAATGAATGTGTATGTGTAGTTTGAAACAATGTTGTGAATATCGTTCGCCGAATCTGACGGGTTGACAAATTTTTGAAAAGTCTTTTTTTTTTCCCCCAAATCAGAAATTTTATCTTGTACAAATGAATAATTTAATCTAGTAACTAAAATAGAAGTTTCGCACTTTTCCTTATAAAGCACAAATGGTTACCAAGATAGAGAATATACATGGTCAGTTGCGCACACAGGAATTTTTCAAGGGGAGAGGGGTCCACAGTCGAAAGTCTACTATTCTCGCATCGTATTCCAATACGCCGCCCAACATATTCTTTTGATTTTGTCGATTTTCGGGGGAAAAACAGCAAACAATTATTGAATAGATAATTAGCATTAATAAAATAAATTATTATAAACAAATATTTAATTAAATTTTACGTCTTTATACTTAGGATTATAATCAATCGAAAAAAATCAAGGGTGCGGACCCGAGGATCGCCCCCCCCCCCTTGTGTGCACCACTGTACACGATGAACCAAAAATCTTGCCCTGATTATAAAAATTTACTGTGCTCAAAACTATAATAACCAGACACATGCTTTTTTTTTGAGATATATAGTTAGGAAAAATTATGAATTTTTTTATAAGACTATTTACCTCACTAAATTTTAGCATGTGTTCCCCTGGCAGCTCGGAGAATATCTATAGATACAGGCGGGGTATTCCAGTTCCCGCCAAGTGTCCTTTTATGTGTCTTTTGTTATATACGCTACTTCTTTAAACATTTTATATCATAACTTTAGTGATTTTGTATCACGAGAGTTGCGTCCAAAGCAAAGTCGAAATGTAAGCTGAACATTAATGGGCGATTTCGTTTCGTGAAACCAAAACACACATAGGGGCTTTTTCTTAAATAGACACCATCACTACACAAAAAAACGGGGTTTTTTTAACAAATGTTCCCTTGAGTCACTCTTAAAGGGACATTCGCGCCATAAACTGTACAATAAAACTCTTAAAACTGTGACCTATCAAATGATACCTAAATTACATTATATTAAATGGTTATTTTGTAATAAATTTTTAATGATCAAGTCAAGGATTTTGATTCACCTGCTATTTGTGATCGGATCCAAGTGCACATATTAAAATGTTATTGGGTACAACAAAATGTTCCATTTACGGGCATGGTTCGACGATTCAGATCACCTACTATGCCCTACACCAGTGATTCCCAAAGTGGTCTATATAGATCCTAGGGGTCTATGACGACCTACTAGGGTTCCACGCCAGCGAAAAAATAATTTGGGGGTTCATGAGGTGTAAATGAGGGTCATGATAGTAGCATTCGTCATTTTAAAATGCCCTTTACTCAGATTTTGAAACTAGAGATTTAAGATTACTTTTTTTTAATAGTAATACCACAGTAGACAATGAGTTCATATAGTCACATTGGAAAAAAAGAAAGTGTCACATTACAATCATATTAGTAACTGATCAGAATAGGCCTTAATGAAGATCTTAATATAAAGTTTAGAAACGGATGACAGCAATTTTGGCTCTAAAAGGACATAACTAATATTTGTCACGAATATCGTGAAAAAGTTCTTAATTGCTTTTCCTAATGAGAGGGAGTTTCAGTGTGAGTTTGCCAATCTCAAGAACAAAATAAGAAAGAGGAGGGGGAGAAAAAACTGGACACTTATTAACATAGGAGAATTGGGGTTAAACCTGACTAGATTGATATTAAATGTTGAAAATTTGTTATTTAAGCGCCAGATTCATCTCTCTCCCTTAAAAGCATTTGTTGTTCAGTTATTTTATGCATTAATTTAATTCATTAACATGTGCTTCTTAAGGTATCCGACTACGTTCGGAACTGTGATTTCAAAAAG
This sequence comes from Trichonephila inaurata madagascariensis, assembly GCA_019973955.1. Classification (NCBI taxonomy): domain Eukaryota; kingdom Metazoa; phylum Arthropoda; class Arachnida; order Araneae; family Nephilidae; genus Trichonephila; species Trichonephila inaurata. The sequence goes on along the minus strand of BMAV01022129.1, from coordinate 318,802 downwards.
GCGCGTAAATGGATAATTTTCATGATATTTAGTGTCACTTAGATTAGAATACATGTATAAAATTGTTTTAAGGACATTTTGACAAAAAAATTCATTTAAATATAATATTTCGGCAAAAAATTAACTTAGTGTAACCTTTTTTCCAAAATGTTCTCCTTTTGTTAAAAATGCTTCTATTATAACAATATCTTGCCTGTATATGGCTCAGACCTCTGTACAGAGGCTTAACTATGAATTTTGAAAAGTTCACATTATTTTCAGTTACAGCCATTTGAAATAATTATCGGCGTTTTTTTCTTAAAATTTCTTTCCTCTGTTGTCGTAAAACATGGATAAATCCACACTTCTAAGTCATATATTTCAAAAACACTAGTTGAGCCTCTGTACAGAGGTCTGAGCTATAGACAGGCAAAATATTATTATAATAGAAGCATTTTTCACAAAAGGAGATTTTGAAAAAAGGTTATTCTAAGTTAATTTTTTGCCGAAATATTGTATTTAAATACATTTTTTTGTCAAAATGTCCTTTAAATAATTTTATATATGTATTCTAATCTAAGTGACACTAAATATCATGAAAATTATCCATTTATGCGCTTTTTTAAAATCGCGGTTCCGAACGTAGTCGGATACCTTAAGTTTTAAACGCTACACCTCCCTACAGTAAGAAATTTAGTTCTTTTAAAGTAGTAGTATCAGCTGTCAAAAAGACATTTAAGTAGATAAATTTGCAAAAATCCAATACAGGTAAGCAGGGGTCTTTTGAGACAAAAAAGTTTCGGAACCTCTGCCCTACACACCGTGATTTAACAAAATTGCAACATATGATGTAACCCGGAAAGCACATACAACTACACACACTGAAAGATATAACAATTTAAAAGAAAATTAGTAATTCACTCGAAAAGCGAAGAGGACGAACACGAGAAAAATAGATGGAAAGGGGAAAAAAATGGTCGAAAATCGCCGCAAAAAAGTGACAAGATAATTGCAACAAAATTACCAATCTCGGATGAACGGCGTTAGGCTGCTCCGTAGGAAATCGAGAAAATAATCAGTTTGTAACCTCAGCTCTAATTAATCCATTAATAGGAACCTGTTCAGTAATTGCAGCCCTGGTGGTGGAACAATAGGTGTAATTGCATGACAAAACATGACAAGGGGCGGATAGAGGTGAGATACGTTACAACGGAATACATTAAAAAGGATGGATGGGTCTTTTTTGAAAAGATACACTGGTTCCACGCAGGATTATGGCGTTGGGTTCATGGTGAATAATTGATTTTGAAAGTTAATTTAAAGGGCCTTTTTTCCAAAAGTGTCCAAATTAGATTCGGGAGCCATTAAGAAAGTCATTATCTGGACCTATAAAATGATAAGATTTTAATTCGACTTTAAAGATACATGAATTATTATCGACATATTCAATTTTGGAAAAGATAGGAAAAATGAATGAAAGTGCGTTTAATTCGATCAGCCCTGTGACTCGGGTAAAATTTCAAAAAAAATTTTAATGTACGAGAAGGAAAAAAAAAAATAATGAAGCCAGCGCATAAATGTATACGGTCTTGAAATACATATACAGGTTAAAAGTAAAATGATATACTTTTTTAAAAATAAATATATACTGTCTGAACACGCGTACCAGTTTCTCAATCCTGCTTAAAATTATTTCAGTTTCCTTTCAAATTAACACCAAGGCACAATACGAAAGAAATTGTTAGAGAATTCCAAAATAAGTATTAACTGTTCTGTTAATGTTTTGCAGTTTAAAAAGAAATTTAAAATAAAAATGAACTTTGGAACTATTTATCATATTTTAAAATTTCATTCTTTGATTAATAAAATAAATATCATTAATTATATTTGTATTCAAAAAACTGAGTTCTAATGAGTAATGACAATCTAGAAGTTTAGATTTGAAATTTCACGCTGAAGTTTGAAACTAAATTCGAATACTGAGCAGAATAACGTGAAAAGGAGGTTCAGAGAGTGAGTACCAGTAATATTAACGTCTCACTAAAAAGCAACATGAAACTTTCCTTATCGGCGATGGATTTTGTAATTATGAACCTCCGTCAAATGATTAGAGCGAAACCAGAGCTGGCACCCCTTCTCCAAACTTCGGCACCAAGCCAGTGGAGGAGAGAGTCACGACAGATTCAACGCGCATCAGTCCCTCTACACCAGGGGTATTCAAACTTTTTTTTTCTTCTGTGCCGCATACATATGTTAGTTATTTCACGCAGGCCACAACATGAGGATAACTGGGGGAGGGGGGGCAAATGCTTTAAGACAAAGATAACATTGGAAATTTAAAATGTGGAAAATTGATCAAATTATTATTATTTTTTTATATTTTTTTTATCCTTGTCACTAACACTAATTTAGAAGCATTTAAGAAACACTTCTTCACAATTTCTGCATCAGTAAACGGCTTCATATAGTTACAAATAATACAACAAACTTCATAGGATGTCTTTGTTACCGCTGTGATATTACCACTGACAAAACCTTTTGTTGCTGTTGCGAAGATTATTCAAGAAAGCCTATTTATCACCTCTTGAAAGAGATCTTCGATGAAAAGTGTCATTGAAGGATTCCTGTTTACTGGTATTTTTTAAATACAACACTTTCGTGACAAATCAAACAATTACTGATCCATCTTTGTTTTTCGCTACAAAATAGTCAACCTCCCAATCGTCTTAAAACGACTTATTTTTTCGAATATTTTTCGCTTGCAAGATATGAAAGATAGCTAAAAATTAGTTCTACGTATAAAATGGTCGCTACTCCACTGTTGTCTGTTATGACTAACCGAAAACGATCCAAATAGAAAAAGAATATCAATTCGTATTCGTATGACACCGACAACACAATTGATATATTTGATTCCTTGACAAATAATTTCCCACCAAATTATTTTTAATACAATGTTCTTAAATATGTAAGTTTCTCAGAGCAATGGACCATGACCGGGCCACTTAAAAAGGCTCGGAGGGCCGCAGGTTGAGTATCGCTGCTCTACATGGTGGATTTTCAGTGGCACCAAAGCTCGAAATCGTGACAAGCTGCCCATGATTTCGTCATCATGACCACTTTATTTCTGCGAAAATTCACAGCAGAGTAAGGATTCCCAACCCTTTCAATTCCTTGGGTACTAAATTTAAATAAAAGCCACAAACGTATATTTTATTTATTGACAGTTTGAACAATTATCTCCTTTTAAAGCATCAAATGATAAATACTGGGGTAAGAATATTTTTAAAAAATTTACATTTTATTGAAAACACTGAAAAATTAATATTTTTATATTTTATTTTTTGGAGAGGGTGCGAATGTACCACTGTTCACTCTAGGAGCTTGCAGGTACATACGATAACATTAGAACCATTACGTTCAACAGCACAAGCAATCAATTCCATCACAAAGATACCATTTACTCACTATAGAGTGGAAAAAAGACTACCTTGGACATTTTCTGGATAAATTTATGCTTAAGTAATGATTTCTACGATAAAGTTTCTTTCCCCGCGAATTAAAGAAGATCCCCGATAATACAAGTACCACTAATCAAGAATTTCAGAACTTTCTAATATTTCAATATTATTTTAAATTAACTAATTAATAATATTTTTTTCAATGATCTTTTAATATAACGGGCTGCTGAAATATTATGTTCTGTAGTAGACCCATTCAAAGCTTCTATGGATGTCCTGTTGGAGAACGCTGCAATAGAGTATTTCAAACTTGCCAAAGTCTGCTACACACACACAAAGAAATTAGTCGGTCATCAACGTTTCGTCCGTTTATTGCAACAAACTCTTCATAAACACAACCGAATTCTGCGTATTGACGAAGCAAAGCAAAAGTTTCTGAAATTGCATAGTACCCAGTCCAAAAGGCTACTCACACAACAAAGGAAAGTCAACGTGAGACAAGTGGTACGAGTAAAACAGAAACCGAACACAGACAGACCTCTCGCGGATATCCTGTCGTCATATATACACCAAGAACCCTCACGTAAATATGCATACCGATTCGGAGGAAGTTACGGTTACGATCAGCACTCGCCATCCACCGCAGGTAACAAAAAAACAACAAAAGAGGTTCTTGCGAATGGAGTCAACGCTCTAGGGCGGGCCCGATCTGAAAGCAGTGAGCCGAGACCAGCTCTCTTAGCGCGTTTTTTAGACGGTGAAACTCCTCAGGAACTCTCAAGACTACATCGTTTTAAATACAGAGTAATAACTCATTCATCTTCCAGTGACTTTTGTAGATAACCAAACGCATGAATCGGTGATCAATTGGTGCATTTGCAGCCTTTACTTTTGGATTGAGAAGGACGGAAACTAGTTACAGAAGAAAAACTGTGTAGTAAACAACGAAAGTTTACAATTTTTTTTTTTTTTTTTTTTTTTTTTTTTGAAGACTAGTTTGTTATTGTAGTTAAAAGCAATGTTTATAAAGCGTATCATTCACCATATTTCAAGTGTTTTTGTAAATGAGAAATGTTCTTCAAACCAGAGATAGGGGATGTCGATTTTAAGAGGGCAAAAAAAGACAAAGAAAAAGGGGGAGGGGGTGCCAACATAATTCTTTAATGCAAAATGAAATCAAGACCACAAATAATGGCATAAAGAGAATTCTTTAATGCTAATGCGATCAATGGAGTTGTGACAGTGTATTTCTTTTTCTAATAAAACATTGAAGCAGCTCCAATAACTGAAATAATTTTACGTATATATAGGTTCTATATTTGAATTTGAACATACAGTAGGTTTTTAAATCAATTTCAACATAAATTATCAATATCACATTAAATATCTGCAAAAAATATTTAAATTTCTATAAAATTCTAGAAATTAAAAAAAAAGTTATTTTATTGAAATTTTCAATACGATAGCTTAAATTCGGCCTGTCTTTTCAAGAGATTCAAAGTTCATCTAAATCTGAAATTGTAGTAAGTGAGTAGTTCACAACTGGATATAAACAGCACCCAGTAACAAATATACGCACTTAGTTAACGAAAATCGCACGTTTTGGTACAGTTTTTACCTAAAAGTCTATAATAAAATTATGAGAAGCATTGATTTATATATAAAAAGTACACTCAAGAGCAATACATTCAAAACGAATACTGTTTTCAAGAAAAGAATGTACTTCTACAGATTAATATCATAACAGCATAGCAAACTGAGCTTCAAACGATGAACCCTCCTAGATTGAAACAAGTAATTAGAAAATGACAGTTCGATTTCTCCATTCTTAATTCGATGCAAATCTTTGGATCCCTGTTGAAATAATAAGCAGTGTGTTTCCCCAATACATTTAAAATCTTTACAACTAATAACTCTAGATAATTGATCTAGCGATAATCAAGTCATTACGCCCCTACGCATAACGTTAAAGAATAGAACCTTAAACCGGAAAACATTCTGGGACAGAAAAATGTTCTAATATTGACGCTTGTAGAATGATGAAGTCAGAATAAAGAGCATTTTATTGCATTCCAAAATCTTCGGAATAGCTTTACTGATAGTGCAAAGAAAAGGATCGTATTTCGTGAACACGTATATATACGTCCGGGGCATTCAACGTACCAGTTGTGCGAGGCGTATATATACGCCGGTGGTAGTTAAAGGGTAATTAGCAAATTATATATATATTAAAAAATCCTTTAACGAATACGACTTATTTTTATTTTGCGTCGGTTTGTTATTTTATCATGATTGTGTATCGATATATCGGCCGCCAAAACGTTCGTTGCGGGCCACGAGTTTGACACCTCTGATCTACATTTTATGTTCTTCTATAACGTAATCTTAAATTGGCTGGTTACCCAAACAACGTGTAGAAAATGGGAAAATTACGTATTTACGAAATGTTTTTAGAATTTTAAAGACAAAATGTAATATATGCATGTATGTATTATTACAACCATTCGAAATTATGCGAAACTTTGGAAGAGCTTTCCTGTCTGTTCCCGTCAAAATTTTGTTCTTTCAACATTCGGAGGAGAAAGATTTAAGTCGACAGGTCAAAAAACTGACGGAGACGGGAGACTCATTTCTCTTAGGCAAGAAATTGTAAAAATATAACGCCTAGTGTTATACTTAGTAAAAACATCGAAACTTTTTACACTCCCTTTTCTTAACATCCCAGCAAAAAGTAAAAATTTTACGTAAGCTTAAAAAAAAAATTCACATTTTTTTTCTTTAATCTTCTATGTTTTTTAAATCTTTAAATTTACGCGCGATTCGCACTCAAAGTTAAAACACATTTCAGACGAAAAGAACATTACAAAGTTCATACGAAATAGACTAATCAATTTTAAATAGTTTCATTTTCCTGACGGGCTGTTTATATTTTTGCTTATAATCTTAATTTATTATTATGGTAAACGAGGAAACCATAATAGTGGATCAAAAGAAAAATCTTGGCGGGAAAATGTATTTTTACATAAAACACAATCAAAACTCGTAAAGTATATTTTTGAATATGGTAAATCAAAATAAACAAAAAATAGCACATAACTTATATGATATATTAAGCGAAAGGCGAAACACATTTTACTCCAGAGTAAAAATAGATCAACTAAGATTAAAAAAAAAAAAAGTAAAGTGCAATGAAACCTAAGCGTTCTGTATAGGATATCGAAGTCATAATATGAAATTAATGTTAGGGTACTTCCTACCAGGGGCGGGGGGACATATGCTTCAACTTTAAGATATCTGACTACGTCAAGTACTGTAATAAAGAGAAAGAATGATATATTTTTAAAACATTCATTTTTTTTAAATGCTTCTGTAATGATAATATTTTGCCTATATACAGCTAAGACTGAATAGGATATTTGAAATATAATTTAGAAGTGTATTTATATTTTAATATATTAGAGCAGAGAAATTTTTATATAAACACCATTAAGTAACTCTAAAATTAGGAATTTTTCAAAATTCCCTAGCTCAGGCTTTGTATAGAAGTCTCAGCTATATGTAGTGAAAACGCTATTAAAGAAACATTTTTCATAACAGGAGAATGTTTTAAAAACGTCATTCATTTCCACATATGGGGGGGGAGAGCATTCTACTCATTTTAATAGTCGTAACATTCTTAAAACAGTCTTAAGTATATTCTAATTCAAGTGACACTAAACATCAAATACATTATTCATTTCTAAGCTTTTGAAAAATTACGGTTCCGAACGTATCAGTAAAGCGAGGATGGCTTTAATTTGAAAATACGTGAAGTACCTATTTAAACTTTCAAAAATAAACATCAAAGGAATAAAATAATTAGTACCGTAAAATCTGGCGTAAAACGCGCACTTTTAACACAAAAAAATAAGAACAAAATTTAAGGATGCGCGTTATACGCCGGGTATAAAAACGAAAGCTTTAAAAATAAAAAAGGATGAGCATAGAAAAAAAATTAGACTTCTACAAAAATCGAAGTACTATTTATTTAAAAGAAATGACATTCCTTATGAATGTAAAAGCTTGAAGTTCCAGAAATATACTACTTTTTTTCTTAAGCTTACAATAATACCTCGAACAAATAACTTCAAAACATAAGAGCATTGCGCACCTACATTTTACGTTTCTTCGTAAAAAAGGGAACTGAGCGTTACATGACGAATATTTTTTAAAAAATCTAAAAAAATTTGAAATGCAGCTTGAAAGAAAGGATGTGTGTTATACACCGAATTTTAAGGAAAAAATTAAAATAGGATAAATAGCGGATAGGATCAAATCGGGCATATAACACGCACCTATTCTTTCAAGCGGATTTTTTTTTTTAATTTTTAGGTATATTCGCCTTATAACGCGCAGCCCCTTTTTTACGAAGAAATATGAAATATTGGCATACATTTCTCTTATATTCTGAAGTCATTTATTCGAGGTATTGTACCAGACTTTTGAAAACTGGTATACTTCTAGAACTACGGCCCTTTAAGTTCATAAGGAATGCCATTTTCTTTAAAAAAACAGTATTTTGATAAACGTAAAAGTAATTTTTTGCTATAACCATCTCTATTTTTATTTCTAAAGCTCTCATTTTTACACCCGGCGTATAACGCGCACTCTTAAATTTCGATCTTATTTTTTGCGTTAAAAATGCGCGTTATACGCCGTGTTTTACGGTAGAGTTTAACCATACTCCATAGCTAGGGCGTTCATTTAATAATTAAAAGAAATCCCTCGTGCCTTTCTTTTTAATACTAAAAAATACAACTGTTTACGTATTTTCTTTTAAGTGGCATTCTTTTCGTTTATTTCAGAATTTAATTAGTCTATTTTGATACACCTGCTGACAAATCAAATCTTTACTTTGTTGAAAAGGTGTAAATACAGTTTCTCATTTACAAGGAAGTTTTCAGCGCACGTCCCGAAACTCGTTTCAGACGCCTCCAAAAGAGAAAGCGGTCTGATAACAACACAACCGAATAAATCTGGCAAACCAGTTCTCCTAAATCAAGTCCACTTCCGCAACTTCTTCGTTGGAAAATCGTGAATGAATCTACGTGTACTAAAATTAGCGTAAAAAAAGAGAGGCGAAACACGCATTGCCTCGAAGAGCTATATCTGGGCGGAAAAATGCAGGATGAGAGGGAAAAAAATAAATCAGAAATCTAGAGAAAGTTATTTCTAAAAAACACTAAGAAACTGGTCAATGATTAGTTTAAAAATAACCTAAAATAGTTAACAAAAAACTAACCACAAAAAATACTTTAAATGATGAAAATCAGTTAACCTAAAAATTATATGCTAAAAAATCCGAAAAGTGAAGTATAGTAATGCCCCGACTTACGCAAACCCGGAGTTACACGATTTTCAAATCTCGTCGATTCGTCTTTCAATTCCTCTACTATTAGCTCACACTCTATGTATTTATCTTGGTGGAATTTTCAATCGTTCATAAAATACATTTTAAAGCGCTCAATTGAGCTGAAATTTCATATACATAATTATTTTGGATGACAATACAATTTAATTATAATTAATCAAAATTAATTGATTAAAACTAATTGTTTAAAGAATTACAAATACAATCCCGTTGGCATCATTTTTGGCGACTTCTGTCAAAACTTGGAAAGGGTTTTTTCTCACGTTTTAAAGCATACAGTTGCACTGAAATTTTATATACACGATTGTTTTGGATGACAATACGATACTTTAATAAAAATTAATTACCACTTAATGTTGCGATTCTATCATATGTATATACATATTTATAATATAATTGTAACTATTTAATAAAAAGTAGCTAAAATAAAAATTTTCTTTGTTGATCAAAGTAGGAATTGACTTATTTTTTTTTTATATTACTCTTTTGTTTGAGGAGAGAAAAAAACTTGCTGAAATTGGTAACGTGATTGAAGAAGTTGTCAATCTTCCCAAGTAAATAAACTTAAAAATCGATAGTGATGATGTTCAACAATTGTTGGACTCCCACAATCAAGAGCTGACTTGATTGATTGATTGCATATTAACGTCGCACTGTTCAGCTACACGAGGGCTTTTGGCGACGGACCACGTCATTTTGAACCATGGTCAAGTGACGTGGACGACACCTGAGCTGGCACCCCCCTCTCCTAACTACCACACCAACGGGAGGACGTTTCAGCTCTCGACAGATTTAACGTGCATCGCTGCCCTACACGGCGGGTCTTTAGTGGTACTGGGCTCGAACTCGTGACAAGGCACGCCACGATCCGATACCTATACCACTCGGCTACCGCGGCCACATCAAGAGCTGACAATTGATCTCATAGAAAGGCATAACATCAAGGCATTGAAGAACTTGTCTTTAGACCCAATTCAATCAGATGATCGAATGACAGCGTTGGGAATTTGACAGAAGGCCTCAGTTTAATTGAAAAAAGGGTTACAAATTTTAGAAAATATAGACTTCAACGATGCGAGTATACAAGGAATAAAGAAATTATTAGCATGCTACGGGGAAATTTTGCGAGGGAAAAAAATCCTTAAGCAGGCAGACTACTTTGTTAGATTTTATGAAACATTCTACAACAAAATAACTTCGGTTTGAGATTTTGTATTTGCATTATCCAAGATTTTTTTAAACATTTTTCTATGTTAATTTTTTTTTTGTTTCAATTTAAAATAATTTATAAGTATTTATATGCGAAATTATACCCCGACTTATGCTGTTATGATTGTTATTCGTAAAATATCTTTTTATGAATACTTACAGAAAATTTCTTAAAAAATGTACAAATTATAAATTCAACTATTTTTTTTAAAAAAAAAATATATTGCTTTGACTCAGAAATGCATACCAACTTTTGTTACATGTACTAATAGCAATAGGTAGAAAAAAATATCAAAACATTTCGCAGGGGAAAAAAAGGATGGGGGGGGCTTAGCATTTTAAATGAAAAGGTAAACTAGTTATTTTTCTCTTTAGGATAAATTAGTTTAAAATTTTGATTTGGAAATGGGATGTGAATAAAAATAATCATAAAAGGTATATCTTTGGATCTTTTTTATGACTTAGTCTTAAAATTTTGTAGGATTACAGAAAATTAAATAAAAAATAACCTAGGCTGAAAATATTTTAATTGAATATTTGACCGATTTTCATCAATTGAATTGTACTTTGAACCCTTAATGCAGCGCGTTTCTCAAACTGTGAGGTGCGCCCCTTTACTGGGGCGTTATAATTTGGCGAGGGGGGAGCGAGCATATTGAAAGGTCGAAAACAAAAGATTTTTAAAAATTATTAATTTACTGAAAGTAAAAAGAAAAATTCTGACATAATAAAATACGCATTTACATTGATATAATATACTTATAAATGCACTGCACAATGTATAGCATAACTAATTTAACAATGCTAAGTTAAGAATAAGTTTAATAGTTACCAGTGACCCCATGTGGGTATGTTATATATAAAATTATATACAAAAATTAACACTTATCTTGATAATTTGTCAGGATTACAATTTATCTAATAACTGCCAATTAAAATTTACGCGATTCGCTCCCCAATACCACCGTTTTCTACGTAGGCGAGTGTATGTTATGTATTGGGGGTGAGGAAAAGGAATAAATAAGCAAATCCTCTGAAATAAGTAAATCCTTCGCAAACACTGTCAAGGTCTTTTTATTGCATTCCAAAGCCTACAAAACAAACTTTATGGACAGCAGTGCACAGAAAATGTCGTACTTCGAAAAGACGTATATATACGTCCTTGACAATTAATGCTTTGGCTGAGGGAGACGTTTATATACGTCGGTGGCATTTAAGAGATTTAAATCGTATTGTAGCTGTAGCATCGAAGTATAGTACTATTGAATTTAATACATGGTTATTATGTGGCGGGGAAGAGGGAGCGGTGAAAATTATGATTGAATATTGGGTCGCAAATATTTGAATTTTGAGAAGCACTGTCTTAATGACAAAATGAAATTTTTAAAACTCTACTAATAAATAAATAAATTAGTAGAAAGAAACAATTTTAAAAAGCGAAGTCCCGTAGAGAAAAACCCAATCATGAAACAACAAAATAAAGCTTGCAATTTCGCAGAGTCACATTGCGCAAGGAACTGCATAAACCTTTCAAGGTAAGACGCACAAAATCCCGTTCGGAATGCGACATGATAATATTCTTATCTAGAAATTTCCAGACTTTCGTACACATCGCAATCTTTCATTAAACGAAACTTAAAAACTGGCAACCAGCGCAATCCCAACGAAAATGATATAGGATACGAGATTAAGAAAAAAAATACAAAAATACTCCTTAATCGATAACATTCTAAGTAATGATTAAAATTATAATTGGAAAAATTTTTTATAAAAAATCCTATCCTATATAAAACATATTAATTGGGGAGAGGGGGTGCAGAAAACCACTTGTTCACGCTATCCACAAGTTGCTATGGTAAAGAGATATCGATTCGTTGACGCTATCGCCCACTTAAAAAGTGTACGTGCGATTTTCGAAAAGGCACACTTAATTATCAGAAAATGGGTTTATATTTGTCAGATGAACGTGTTCCCACATTTTACCATCGAAATGTCAATTGTCATTCTAAAATAAACAATGGAATGTCAACAATGATTTTATTAAAAACAGATTTGAAGTAAAATGATTTTTTCGTCCTCCTCTCAAAAAGAATATTTGTTCAACAAACTAGGATAACAATAATGGAGGGAAAAAGAAAAACATATTAATCTGGTCATAAATCGGAAAATAGTAAATTGTTAACTCTTATTATTATTTTTTCAGCAACAAATCATTATGACTTTTAAAATACTATTTTTTTTTAATTGATTCTCTTGATTTTGAAAGACAGAACGATAAAGAAAAAAACTGTAAAATAACAATCCAGTAAAAAGTTATGCTCATAAAATGTAACGATGAAGCATAATAAACTTATTATTGGAACAGCATTTTATACAACACAGAATTCACATACCAGGAACCTGGTGAAATATCTCCAATTTCCAAACTGAGGAAGTCAATATTCTGAACTATTTTCATCATTAGCGACACGTAATTAGAACAAACTAAATCAAAAGCATACACAGAAACCTTTTTTAAAAAAAATTACCAAAAAGAAATCTATTGAATACAATTCGTTCGAAGACTTCAAAAATATTATATTTTTAGATATTTAAAATATATATATACAGTAGCGCACATAGGAATTTTTCAAGGGGAGGGTCCGGGGTTGAAAGTTCACCATTCTAGTATCATGCTATTTTTTGATTTTGTCGATTTTCAGGAACAAAACACAGTAAAAAACTATTGAATAAATAATTAGCATTAATTAATAAAATTAATCATTAATAACAAATATTTAATTAAATTTTACGTATTATAACCAGTTGGAAAAGATCAAGGGGCGGACCCCCAGGAGCCCCCTTGTGTGTGTGTATATATATATAGCTCTAAAAATCAACATCGAACGAAATATAAACCCCAAAGTTCAATAACATGATAGTTAGCTTTTAGATTGTTACATTTATCAAAAAAAAAAAAAAAAAAAATTATATTACATAACAAGGCCTTTGAACAGGATGGACCAACTCTAGAAATATCTTCGGACAAATTTCGACGGACTATTAAATAAAATTGCACTACGAAACACGATAGTACATAAGTTCAAGATGAAATAAGATCAAGTGATACGGACGACACCTGAGCTAGCACCACTCTCCAAACTTCCACAATATGACAACGGGAAGACTCTGGGTCTCGAGAGATATAACGTAAATCAATCCCTCTGTACGGTGGGTCTCTATATAGTTCGATTGCTCATAAACGTGCTTGACTAATTGATTACTAACGTTGCGCACTTCTAAGCAATACGAAGGCTATTGGCGACGCAACCCATAATTTTGAACAGTCAAACAATAAGGTTCACACCTGAGCTAGCATCTTACTTTGCAAATCACCACACAAACATGTAGACTTACAGCCTCGACAGATTTTATGTGCATCGACCTATCTACACAGCTGATCTACAGTGACACCAGGACACGAGCCAAGATTCCACAAAGCTCACCACGAGTTCGCGACCATGACTACACGGCTTCCAAAGCTAGTATTGTTATGTTGGAAACCAACCCAATATTCATACATTTTAACCAGTGGCGCATACAGAAATTTTTCGGGGGGGGGGATTTTCCACCCTTCTTGCATCATACTCCAATACGCCGCAAAACATATTATTCTGCTTTTATCGATAGTTGGGAACAAAAATCAGTAAAAGAATAAATTATTTAATAATTAGCATTAACTAATGAAAAATATTAATAACAAATACTTAATTAAATTACCTGAATTATACATTGCCATCAGTTGTGCGCACAAGGGAGGGGGCGCGCAAAAGGTCCGGACACCTCCCAAAACCCGTGATTTTTTTCCCGATTGATTATAATTTTAAATATATAGTACGTAAAACTTAATTAAATATTTGTTATTAATGATTAATTTTACTAATTAATGCTAATTATTTATTCAATTAGTTTTTTACTGTTTTTTCTTCCCGAAAATCGACAAAATCAAAAGGAGCATGGTACAAGAATGGTGAACTTTCCACCCTGGCCCCCCCCCCCTGAAAAATTCTTGTGTGCGCTACTGATTGTCAATATTTTACGTACTTTAAACTACAATCAATCGGAAAAAAATCAAGGGCGTAAAAACTTACTCCCCCCCCCGCCCCATTGATATATTAACGTATTTATAAGAAATCTCTCTTTGTCACAAGAATATGTCTTCAAAATTACGTTCTATAAAACAATCATCAGACCCATACTAATCCATGGATCTGAAACACTTGGACCTTGACTAAATCAGACTGAACAGTTAGCCATCTTTGAGCGAAAAGTTCTTAGCTATATTTTTGGTGCTGTGAATGAGAATGGAATGTGGAGACAACGACATTATTTTGAATTATAAAAGCTACTTAAGAAAGCTGGTGACATTAAATCCATCAAGATGGGTCGTTTGAGGTTTGCGGGCCACATCTGAAATATGGACTCCTCATCCTTAACGTTCAGAGTCTCCAACTACAAACCTATTGGAATTAAAACTAGGGGTATGCCCAAATTGAGATGGGCTGATCGAGTGGAATGGTGATTTTAAAGTTTTAAGGGTGACTTATTGGAGAATTGTTACTAAGCGAAGATCGAAATGGAATACAGTTCTTGAGAAGGCCTTGGCTCATTCAGAGCTGCTATGTCAATAAAAGAAAATGTCCTCAGAATTTAGTAACTTTATACAAAGCAGTGAAGCGAGGATATATTATTAATGCTAGATAATTTTCTGCCTATTAAAATTTTCTTAATTCAGGAACCTATTCTTCCATCCATTTCCGCGAATGCATCTTTATTGATCTTCCATAAGCATGAAACTAATCCTCAAACTTACGTAAGTTTACACGGGTTATCAATACGTGAATGAAAATAAAAATGTTTATAAGCCGCAAAATAAAAAATTTTCACGATGAGTCATTTAGAGGTCAAGATTCCTGTCACCAAGTATCTCGAGAGATAAGAAACAAACTTATTAAACAAAGTAGCATTGCGAAATTTTTTTTTAAAAAAAAGAAAGAAATTTTGAAATAATGCACCGAGGTTTCTGCTGGAAAAGGAAATTTAAGAAGATAAATATTGGAAATTCCACTTAAGACTGAGATAAATCATGGTATATTTTATATAACGGTGTTTTACATAAGGCTTTCTAAATCGAGATAACACATCGTAAAAGAAGACAGTATAAAGATAACATTTAAAAAAAAAACTACAGTAAAACGAATCTATATTGAATTCAAAACAAGACCTACTTTCGACTACTCTTTGTTGCTATTTGACATTAGAATTTGTCTTACCGAATTTACCAACGCAGCTTAAAAACAAGACGAATTAGTTCAAAATTGCATAAAAATTATATCCAACAATGAAAAGTACAATAGTCCCACTGGTTGTAAATTTGAAACACCTAAGATAAAAAAAAAAATGTTCCAACAATGTATATTCCATTTCTCATAACATGAGATAAATTTTTAATTGGTTGGAAGGGCGTCTGCAATTATCGGACAGAGTCCTCGAGGGGAATAATTGAATGTCACACTTCAAAACAACGAAAGGACTATTGGCAACGGCCCTCATCATTTTGCACCACACTCTAGGGTCCAAGATGGCATCTGAATTGGCACACCTTGAGCCTCGACAGATATACTGTGTATTAGCGGATCTTTAGTGGCATCAGGACTCGAACCTATGACAACACGACTTCTGAGTCTGAATGAGACATTCTGTGGAAAACACAAAGTAAAAAGTTACTTTATGAAATAAAATAATTTTAAAGACTAATTATCCATGGGGAAACCCAGTGGCTGAGTGGTAGCGTTTCGGCGCTTCCACGCCACAGTTCCGGGTTTTAAAACCCGAGCTGGGCAAGGTCAACTCAGCCTTTTATCCCTTCAGTGGGTCGATAAATGAATACCAAGCTTGCTTGGCAACCGAACACTGGGGGTTTCGCTTCATACTGAACACCTGATCGGAACATCTGCTTATGCACAGCACATAAGGTCACGTAAATGGGCAGTGGGCCTTGGCCCTTTATGGGCAGTTGCGCCACTGAATTTAATTATCCATAGAATACAGAATGCAAAGCAATTTTATTATTATTAAATAAAAGTATGGATGGGAGAAACTATTCTAAAGGGGAAAAAATTAAAAAATTATTATTGAGGAGTAGAGTTCAAGATTCACTCAAAAGGGTCCGCCCCGGTGGTTTACAGGTAGCGTGCCCACTTTGTAAACCTAAGGTTGCGGGTTCGACTCCAGCTGGAGTATAGATATTCTGGAAGCGAAAATCGTAGGAGCGCATGTCATGATTATGTGGCATGTAAAAGACCCTTGAGTATCAATTTGCCTCTGGTATTCCCAGCAAAATGAAATCACGGCAATATTTCACATCCGAGTTGTGTGTGCTTGAATTAAAAATAAATTAAATTCAAGCATCCAAATTTGGAGCCCACCACTAAATGGTGCAATCATAAAATGGCTCTCACATTTGGGGAATTCCCGTGTCTGCAAAGGCTAAGTTCCTAAAATGCATCCCCATAGGAAAAAAAAACTTAGAAGATTACAAGCTAGTTAAAAAATTTTAAAAATCCACAAAGGCTTATGGATTTTGCGAATAATTTTAAATATCTAATTTTTCAAGTCACATGAATTAAACAATAGGACACTTGATAACATAATAAAATAGGAAAGAAATTTCAAAATTTTATTTGAACCACTTAAAACAATCAAAAAACTTGAATTTACTATAAAAGGCACTTCCTTCCCCACTTCCTTTTAAGTAAAAAATTAAAGTTACCTGCCACTTATTTATATCGTTTGGCACACAATTTAAGCTTCTTCCCTCTTAAAATTTCTATCTATTTCAATATTTATACTATACATTCATTCTGAACATTCTATAAAAAAAAACTCCAACTAGATTCTCCCCAATAGAAAATTAATTTATTTGACATTACAATTTCCAAACTTTGTTTTAAAAGGAAGCATCAAAACATAACCTTAAAATTTAAAGCTTTCCTGGTGTCGTCTGCCTCATTTTTGAAACAATAGGAATTTATTATTTTTTAATACGTTTGTTGATACGGAAGTTAGAGTTAAATAAGATAAAATTTAATGTTTATATTACTTAAATTTATTAACACGAACTTTTATTTTTTTATATGGTATGCTTTGAAAATTGGATACCCTCCTCCTTGGGACACTTCCAGCTTTGGAAACCAGTCTAAAACAGTAGTCAGCGATGGGGAGGGGGGAACGCATAATCAAATCAGGAAAAATAATAAACTAATTACGCAATTTGTAACTGTAACTGAATTTTCTGAAAAACACGAGACCTTCTATAATATTTTCGGAAGTAACGATTGGGATCATATGCAGAAAATAATGAAATTCACTAATATGTTATATAGTTCACAATATAATCAATAAATAATCTATATCATTCGGCACAAGTTTGCTTTAACGTAATGACATTACATTGCAAAGTCACGATTCGTTTTCATAGGTGTAAATTAAATAAAGATTTATGCTTGCGACAAATATAATGAAGTATTATAATATTTTTTCAGATAATACACGGCATGGACTCTCATGGCCTTTCTGAAATCTCCCTTCTGCTATGTTTTTGAGCAACACTTTTCGGCGCCTGGAAATGGAGAACTAGCTTCAACGAAGGTCATTTCGAGGTCATTTGATGAATTTCCTCTTCCTTTTATTAAAATTTTATTTCACCAAGAAGACATGAAATTCATTAGGAATAATTAACCGCAGGAATTGGAATACGATTCTTCCTCGTATTGAAGGATAATAGTTTTATGTTACTCTTCTCATTGTGTACGTGTGTTTTATCATTCACAAAGATGTCTAACCATGTTTATCTATAACATGGAAGGTATGATTCTAAAATTCCAAAAAGAAAGGCTGTAAATTAATTTCAATAGAAAAGCAGTTTACAAAGTACTTGATGCTTAAAGAGAAATCCTTCCAATGCCAAAAATGATAGTTGGGTCTCCGAAAAAACAGGAAACGTCTTTTTAAAAAATTACAAAACTGTGTATTTCAGAATAAATTATATTGCAAGACATTCGTATAAAGATATTAATCTTAGAACAAAAACATTGATGACTACTAAAAATAACACGAAATAACGCCCGCGCGAATAGAAGTAAAAAAAATTTTTTAAAAAAGTGTTACAATTACTGTGATGGAAATTACTTAAATAAGTTAAAAATTATTGAATTTCCTTCTGAAATTTTTAAAGCTTCAGTATTAAAAACAGTTTTCCTTAAAATATATTTAATAAATTTCTACAAAAACAATTTATACATCCGATATTTTATGTTAGACTGCACTCGAAACACGCATTTACACAGGAATATATTACTAAGTCTTACTACAGATCAAAATAAAAGGATTTAACAGGAAAACATGAAAAGTAATTTTCTAAACAAGTAGTCAGGATTAAATAAAAACTTGGGAAAATGGTTAAAATAATTAACATTACTTAGATCCATTCACACTAAATCATAAAATTAAAAAAAAAAACCCTACTTTTTACTCTATCTCAAATAGAAGACAAAATACGAAGCATTTTAACTCCCCCCCCCCCCAAAAAAAATTAATGAAGTATTTTTAAGCATAAAATCTTCTCGTATAATTCAACTCTGAAAGCAGGACTAAGGTTCTGATTATATATGTAACTGATTATTAAAAGCTCAATAATATAATGTAAATAAATTCACAAATTATTACAAAATGAGATATCTATTTTATTATTAAAATCATTCATTTTTCTTTCGTCGACTTGACTTACTTGAGATGAAAATAAGTGGCAAGAAATTGTACCGTAAGGAACTACTTTTGAGAATAAATTAAACAATTAATTTTTTAAAAATGAACGTAAGCAAGTTGATTCAAATTTTTACTGTAGCAATAATTGACATTAAATTAAATTTACCCTCACCCTTCCCCCGGTTTCTTCTGACAGTGGATGAATGATGTACTTATTTTTAACCTTATTTCATCCCAAAAAAACTAAACCGATCTCAAACCAACTCCACAAATATTCTTATTTTAAATCTTTCAAGTAACAAAAGAAAAAAAATCGCAAAACCTCGACAATACGGTCCCCAAAATCTAACTCCCACAAATCACAAAAACAAATAAACATGCCCGCGAAAGAGGGGGTGGGGAGGAAAAGCAAAGGGGCACACGAAAGAGAAAAAGAAAAGCGCGCGCTCTGGCGGCAAAAGCGAAGGATAAGTTGCGGTACCACAACAACATAACAGACCAACCAAGAGATCATTGACTGCTCACTCCTGGTCGCAACTTTTCTTTTCCCCTCCCCCCGAATCGTCGCCATGGTGAGGAGATAGCGAGCGGGTGGAAAGGGGAGCGGGGGACACCACGTGACTTGCGTCATATCCGTGAAAAAGTTGGACGATTGCCCGCCTCTCCGATTGGTCGACTTCCCCCCTCCTTTTCCCCCAGACCCGGGATCATCTATCAACGGTTGTATGTGTTGGAGCGTGTGCGTTACGGTGTGGGCAAAAGAGCTCTCGCAGCAAAAGCGTGCCTTTTTGAAATATTTCCTTAGATTGTTGGCTACATGGCGATGTGTTCGGCGGCTAATTTGTTGTTTCTAGTTAAGAAATGTCCCGGGAGAGATCGTCCTGTTGAATGATGAATACGCGGTGCAGTTTTCGCAGAATTAAGACAGTTTTTTTTTTCTTTTTTTTTCAGACTTAAGTTGTTGAATTTGGAGACAGTTTGCGACCTTGAATACGGCGGGTTTTTTTTTTTAATGTTATTGATTTCCTAAGACTTTCCAATCGTTTTTATTTTCTGATTATTTACAATTTCATAGTTTGAAAGTAAATCATTAGTAGTTTAGATATAAAAGTATCGAAAATTTTTTCGGGAAATCGATAACATTTCCTAAAAGAATTTTCCTCGCCGAAGGCGCACACATGGGAAGGTCCACGGGTCGGGACCCCCTCCCCATAGCCCTTAAATTTTTTTTTCGATTGATGACAACCCTATGTATAAAGGATGAAAAATTTAATTCTTTGCAATTCACGATTTATTTTATTAATTAATGCTAACTATTAATTCAATAGTTTATTATAGTTTTTGTTCCCAAAATCAGAAGAATACGTTTGAGGTACGGTACGAGAATGGTGGACTTTCAACCCTCGACCCACTCACCCTTAAAAAATTTTTGTGTGCTCCACTGCTCCTCGCTTTTAACACAATTATCAAGCTGGAAAATATAACAAAAAAAATTATATAGTTCTAAAAAGAGAACTGTGTGGAGGGGGAGATACATGATAATCATTAAAACAAAATTGACTCTTACACAAAAACTGATTTTTCTTAAATAAATATATAAGCAACGACTTTAATTTTACGAAAAACCATTAATTTAGAATTCAGAGAGGATTGGTAATAATATATGAATTGCAAATATCAATAAGGTGGGGGGAGTTTGAGTGCTATTTTTCTTCGTCAAACTGTTAACTCGGGAAACGCCGTTCAGTCCCTTTCCTAAGTGTGTGGGGGGGGGGAGGGGAATAGCTATTTACAAGTCTTATCTAACTATTTGTTGTGCCAACACAAACTTTTTTTCTTTACAAGTTGTAAATTGCTCAAAGGTCAAAATCATATTCCAACTTCGCTATCCTATAAATGGGAACAATATCTTATAGAACTCATTTATATTAGAGTTGAATTTGTTATTTCCCGAATAAAATTTCTTCTTTATTTCATGTACTAAAAACAACCAGGAAAAAATAATTAGTGGAACGCCTTTGAATTTTATAAAACACTGCATTATGAACAGATCTATGAATTCAAACAATAGGAATTTTCGAGAAAAGTCAGATATTTTATATTCAGTATTAAGGTGACCAACTATCTTCCTTCAGGGAGGGCAGTCCACATTTCATACGTCCTGTCCTTCCTCGAAAAGTGTCCTACTTGTCCCTCTTTTTCAATATTTTAAAACTGATACGTTAATCTCTGTATTCAGAGATGAACCAAACATGTTTCCAATATGTCGAAGAATAGTCTGAAACAAATATCACAGGAAATAACAGTTTTCAATGGTATTTTTTGACTTCATCACAAGTAAATTGGGCAGATAAAGAAAACTGTGTTGATTTTTTATTAAAAGAAATGCCTGATATTAAAATCGTTGACAATGGTCTGCTTGAAGAAATTGGAAAACTGAATGTACATTTAAATTATAATAAAGTGAAACAATTGGAAAATCAACAAGCTGAAGTTTATAAAAGATGGGTTGAAATACTTAACCATTTCAAAAATGAACACATTCATATGAAAATTTAGTTATTCTTCTTGAATTTACGTTGTGCTGCCCTGGAACTAATAAACTAGTTGAAAGAGTCTTTCCAGTAGGTAATTTTTGGACAAGTGAGAAATCAAGATTGAATGTTGATATTTTAGCTGCAGTACTTTAAATAAAGATGAAGGATATTTTTTGCTCCGAAATTTCCGATATATATTAGAAAATAATATATTGACAAACAAAAAAATTCATTCAATGAGAAAATACTTGTTTATGTGAATTATTAAAAGGGATGCAAGCATAATTAGCGTATTTTTATATGAATTAATAAAATATTTCATATATTTACGTTGTAACATTTTCTTAAATTTTTCGTCCTCCTTCTCATTGTAAAAAAAACTTGTCACCTTATTAATATGTTCCGAGTATAATTCTAGCACTCTGACATTAGTCGACGACAACCTTAAATTTTATCGAATATTTTATTCAAGTCTCTTTTAAAACTTATTTTTAGCTTTCAATTAGAAATAAAAAAAAATTAATATGAATCGCCGTAAAATTTAACAATAGCCTTATCCCTTAATCAACACCCTCCTACAAAAACACCCCCTGCCCATTTCGAAAGTAAATTGACACGTATTTTTTACTTCGTTTGCGAGTTATATTGTAATGTAATCCACATCATTTATCCTATTTAAAAAAAAACTATGTCTGTTTTTTAATGTTAAATAAAAAACCCAATTTTATTTATTATTTATTTTTAACTCTTATAGGTACAGTTTTTCAAACTTTTATAAGACAAGAACTTCAAAGGGAAAAACTTGTAATTATAACCAATTAAAACCGATTCAATCTATTCAGTTATAACCAATCATAATTATTATATAATTTTAAATATTCTAAATTGAAAAGGCACTTTTTTCCCTCCCAATTTTAATAAGCGCATTTGTTGAATAATATGAGATTAGAGTACTGCAACAATTATTTTACATTTACAATCAAAGTTTTTAATACATAATATGCCTAGTTTTATATGTCCTGTTACATCTATATATATTCCTATAACAAAAGAATGAAATATTAAATAAATTCCAAAAATTTAGGTAAAAACTATAATATACGCATGCTTGATAATTTAATATAGTAAAAACGATTTAAACATTAAATTCCAAAGTTTTTCAATGAAGAACATCGATATGCCATTTACGGTATTTGAAGTGAATGTCGCTTCTCCACCTTTTGTCAATTTCAGTTGAAATACTTCAGAACTTTTCTAACAACCCCTTTCAACAAAGGAAAGAGTCGCAAAATTTTACAAAAATTCAAATGCTCTTTTCGAACTTCAGAAATCAATCAAGCGGGGCAACCGCTTGACTTCCCAATGAACTGCAAGTCACTAACTGCCCCTGTAAATTGTGATTGTATTTGACCTTGAAATTGGCAGTGATGCGGTGAGAAAAGGTGGAGTAAGTGGGAAAGGGTAAATAGTCTTTTCAAAGAAACATTTGCGGACGAGAAGCTAGGAATTTGAAATATTTCAGCAACCCGGTGGGGAACAAAGAGAATGGAAGCGAAGAATTTTCTGGAAAGACTTTCGTTTCACAAAAACTATGGTTTTCATAGAGACGATCCTATTCAAAAATACCAGTTTAGGTTCTCGATATGATTGGTCAGAGGGAAGTTTGGGGCATTTTTCCCTTTTGTTAAAAGACAGAATTCGGTACAAATGTATCTGTTACCTGACAATACTCCCAAGTTCGCCCCGCCTACTTCCACGTCCAGACACCAATGGGAGCTCACACCGACCATCCAGGCAACACAACTTTCTGAGCACAATACATCAAGTATGGGACAAGGGACGCATCGCGTCCCAGTGCCCAACGATGTCCATCGACAAATGTATCTGTCACCAATAAGATCCCACTCCGGCTATCAAGGCAAAACAACTTCAAGCGCATAATACCTTTAAGTATGGGACGGAGGAACGCTTCGCGTTCCAGTGCCCAACGATGTCCAGCGACCAAATGTATCTGTCGCAGGAAAATGACGAAATTAGGACTTTCATCGAATTCCTATGGGAGATGACCAATTCCGTCTCTTCGTTTCCATGATGAAAGTAAGTGATTTTATCAAACCCTTAACTGTTTCAGTGAAATGATGAAAAGAACTAGTCAGGATTAGCATTGGCAAAATGCTATACAGGAGGGCGAAGACCTGGGTCGAATCCTTGTACTTCCTAACCATACAGGTAGTACTATCGATCCCCATATCTTTAAAAAAAAAAAAATGGCTGACTTGTTCATTTCATCATTTCACTAAAACAGTTCGAGGATTTGATCAAATCACTTACTTACATAAGGGAAATGACCTCAAAGAGACGTTATTTTAACATCTTGCGTGAATTGATCATCTCCCTTGGGGATTAGATGAGTCCTAATTTCATCATTTTCCTGCGACATATCGACTTTATGAGTTATATCAGGTTGAAAAATGCTCCAATATTCCGACTCGGTTATTTAATAGAACGAAGCATGTTTAGTATCAGATGTGGACAACTTGTTTTGGCTCACGGGCGACATTATGTAAACGGAGAATACTGGAGGACCGCACTTTTTTTTTAATGATTGCATATATTAATGATTGACGATGTTTAAATAAAATAGTTTTTATTCAATTTATTTACTGTGCTAATTTCGTATTGCCTATAACTGTAAGCACATTTAATTTTAGAATAAATTTAATGAGACAAATGAGCCCTAACCAGTGGCGCACACAAGGGAGGGGTCCTGGGGATCCGGACCCCAAAGCCCTTAATTTTTTTCCGATTGATTATAATTCCAAGTATATAGTACGCAAAATTTAACTAAGTATTTGTTATTAATGATTAATTTTATTAATTAATGCTAATTATTTATTCAATAATTATTTTTTTACTGTGTTTTGTCCCCGAAAATCGACAAAATCAAAAGGAGCATAATACAAGATTGGTGAACTTTTGAACCCGGACCCCCCACCCCACCCCTTTGAAAAATTCCTGTGTGCGCTACTGGCCCAAACATACTATTCGACTTTTCCCTTTTGAAATTATAAGTGAAATTGCTTGTTGAAATTCTCATCACAGCCTGCAAGTTTATGTCAGCCAACTCGCATCTATATTTAATATTTACTCTTGTTGATCTTCATGCAAGAAAAATTTTGCTCACAAATATTTGTCGATTCAAATTTTAAGAACAATTTCGCCGGAAATTTCTTTATACATTGAAATTTTTCAACTGATAAAAAAAAATATAACTATTTTTAGTTAAAAAAAAAGTCAATCAAAGGTGCTTTATCAATATCAGCAGTTATGGAATAATAGGTTTAATTGAATTTAAGTGCATTTTTCTTAAAATCATAAAATCTTTTTGTTTCCTCATTTACCAAATTCGGCAGATGATCAAGTAGATAGGTTCTTCAGGTACACTTTCAGGTACTTTGTTTTCCCAATAGTGAAAAATTAAAGACGAATCTTTGATAGCACATTGGAAAAAAAATCTTGATTCAAAGTGGATCTTCTGTCTTGTGTCGGACCGCATGTGGTCCGCAGGCCTCTAGCAACCCACCTTTGTTTCATATCATACTACTCAGAGAAATTAAAACCAATCCATTACTTCCAATATAGCAATTATTTTTACTTCATCTCGTTTATTTTAATGATAAACTGGTACAGCAATTCCTCCCCCCCCCTTCTTAGATAAGATTTTAAAATACCACAATCCCACAAAAAAAACTGATTTTCTTTAAAAAACTCATTATTTTTAACCCGCGATCACTCGCACGGCGTGTTCTGTACACCCCAGCAACAAGAAAATCCTCCCAGGATTCTAAAATGAATGCGCAGAACCACAAATTTTTCTGTAGCTGCACATTTTAGGTCACTGAACCTTCAGGCCTGGTGCAATCCCTCTTTCTCGAACGATTGGAATGTAATGACCTTCAAAAGTTTATCTGGGAGACCGAGAACTCCCGCGAGAAGTTGAGCATATGTATACAGTCAGCTCTGAATGTTTGGAAAATGATTAAAATATTATTTTTCTACTTTCTACTATCATCTCATTAATGCTAAAGTATATTTATTACTGGGATATACGTTTTACTGGTTTATGAAAAAATATAAATTATGTGTTTTAAAATGAAAATTTTGTATGTTCAGTTTAAATTAATGTTAGTCTCATTTGTATGCAATAAATTTAATAATTTTATTTGTATAACACAAAAAACATCTTGCACTTTAAAAATATGTATCTTAATGACTTAATTTTTTCATAATTAAATACACGTGTTAAAAGTTTGGGGTGTTCTCTACACCCCGCGAGTAACGACGGTAGCAAAAACAGGCGCGAGTGACCGCGGGTTAAGCGGTTTTATTAATGTATATATAACAATATTTAAGTTCCTAAAATACCAACGAAATCTAAAAAGATTCCTACTTTCCAAGAATTGAATAATGCTTGTAAAAGCGAAAAGAGAAGAGGGGAGGGGGGAATAAACAAGTTAACAGTTTTCTCAAAAGTCAATATTTCGGAAAGCAATTCATCTACTAAAAACCACTACAGCACGAAAATATTTCTAAGTTTTTACACTTTTTTTGAGAGTGAGCTGTTACTACTTTTATTTTAATTGACTGAAACATGTATGAATTTAATATTAATGTTAAATGTATGAATATTTAATGTATAAATATTAAACATATTTTAACATTTATGTAGGTGTATTTATTAAATATTTCTAAATTAATAAATCCCGTTATAACCACAATCTTATTCAAAGATTTCGATATTTTTTCCCACCTGTTTTCGGGAAAGTCTAAGGCAGTACCCCTAACTTCCGGGCCGCGCCCAAGGAACATTAAATTATTTCCACTTAATTTACTGCTGTGCATTTCTCTCGGGTTTTATAGAAATCACTATATATATATATATATTTGGGAGTAACTATCTTATTTTGAAGGCATATTTAAATACAATTGAATTTTAATTATTAAACGTTGACGACCAGTCAGCGGCGATTAAAAGATTCGGGGACATTGGTCTAGGGTACTTGTCTGAAAATAAATTTGGCGCATAATAATTGTTCTTCATCAAACTATTTTAGAAAAAAAACATCCTTACAAGAACGCCCAAAATTTTTTGCATTTTATTCCTTAAAAATACATTGGAACATTTTTTTAAAAAAATTAGAATCTCTACCACACGGTAGCACACACAGGAATTTTTCAAGGGGAAGGGGGTGTTCCGGGGTCGCAAGTTCACCATTCTTGTATCATGCTCCTTTTGATTTTGTCAATTTTCAGGAACAAAACACAGTACAAAACTAATTATTGAATAAATAATTAGCATTAATTAATAAAATTAATCATTAATAACAAATACTTAATTAAATTTTACGTACTATAAACTTAGAACCAATCGGAAAAAAATGAAGGGCTTTGGGGGGGGGGGGGGGGGGCG
>BMAV01022129.1:262399-291831 GCA_019973955.1 Trichonephila inaurata madagascariensis | reverse complement strand
AATGAAAACTGTTTCCGTGCAACAGATATGAACCGTTTTTAACATTAAATTTTCAACGACTTTTGTTTCAGAAAAGTAGAAGCTTATTTAACGCTGGCATTTTCGGAAAATTCGGGATTGCTACATCATAACGACGCAAAATATCTGAAACTTCGAAACCTTACCATTAAAAAAAAAGCCGAAAACAGAATAGCAGACAAAACATAAAAACAGAGAGATCTCCCTACTTAAAAGCCACCCACCCGTCTACCAGTTCGTCTGCACAGACAGCAATAAAAAATAAAAAAAAAGGTAACCAACTCTCAACAGTTTAGAACAAACGTCTTTTCTGAAAACAAATAAATAACACTCCCTTCCAGGAAATGCCAAGGAAATCGCCTCGCCATACCTGGTGGACAACAAATAACACGTAAACTGGCGAAAGAGAGGGAAAGAGGCAGGAAGGAAGGGAAAAAAAATTCATACTAAGGCACAACCCCAGCGGGAGTGCTGAAACAATGATCCGTGAAGGGAAAGAGAACTTGAATGACAGGTACGAGGCAGGCGGGGGCAGGGCGATCGGTTCAAGGTCGATGGGTCGCGGTTACCCCCAATCAACCCTCAGAGAAAGTAGACTCCGTTATTCGCTTCAGGGGAGAGGAATGTCTAACCCGTAGGTGGAGGTTAGCTGTGACAGAATGTGTGGTTTGGGGTCTACTAGCAGAATGGAATGATAATTAACCGAGTGACTTCATTTTTATGTAATTACCACAACCTGAACGATTTTTTTTAATGCAACAGAATGCTATTTTATTCCAAATTAGCCTTTATAACAAAAACAATTGCATTCGATGAATGGTGTACAGGTTATAAGCTTTTATTCTTAAATGTAATATCCACTTTAATTCGCTGAGTAACATAATTAAAAGATTTTAAAGGTTTTACAAAAAATTTATATTACAAGTTTTAATTCAATTGGTTACACAGAAGGGTCTCTATTTAATGAAATCGCTAAATCCCGAAAAGTTCGTTTCGCGGAAAAATTCGTTAATTAGAAAATCATAATTTATAAATCAAATTCCAGGAAAAAGTTTGCAAAATAGAGTTTCTTAAAAATGGACAGAGAAATCCTACTGTAATTGCACATTTTTTTAAAAAAATAGGATAAGTTTCAAAAGTTGGAATTTTATTTTTACGTTCTACTTGCTCTAATGTATATTAGTTGCATTTTATACACACACATGCACGCAAATCATGCAGCTGGAATAGACCACAATTTTATAATTGCTTCCATACCACGGGCGTAGGTACCACCGTATCAATGATACGGGCGCCACAAGCCCAAACATGTTTAAGAAATAATCGCAAAATGTTATCACAGTCCCAGAGTTAACAGAGTTTCCATTTCCAAAAACAGGGCCCCAAAGAATTTTGATACAGGGCCCACTCAGGACTATCTAAGCCAAAGCACCGGACATACACACCTTCTACAGATACCCAAGCTCACATACATTTACATAATCGCCAAACATACAATCCCATTTGACAACTGTACAAAATAGTTTCAATAAATTAAATCACAACGACAATTTCCAATTCTGTTTTAAGGCCTTATAAAAAAAAATGGGATCAAAAAAACTATAATACTATACTACGCAATGGCACACTCAGAGGAGGCAGGGGGCCCAGACTCCCCTCTCCCTCTTCCCATTACCCTTGACTTTTTTTCCTCTATCGATTATAATTTTATGTGTATATGTAACAATGATTTCACAAAATAAAGGTAACAATGATTTCAGTTCTAAAAAATGAAAAAAAAAAAAATTTCTTTTCTCTTTCTTCCCTTCAAAACCGAACTGCATGTGAACATGCCTACAGAAACAGACAGACTGGTGGCTAAGTGAAAACACTTAATAATCAAATTTTTAATTTTGTCATTACAGATTTAAGTGAGATTTTTTCCTCCTTTTATGACTCAGTGCTTCTATAATGATGCATTTGCTTTGCTGTTTTTATTTTTGAATTATAAGAATACATAAATAGTGCTTTCTAGTAATTTAATTTTTTTTATTAATAATGTATTTTATTAATTAATGCTAATTATTTACCCCCAAATTTTTTTGCTGATTTTTGTTTCCGACAACCGATAAAATCAAGAGAATATGTTTGGCAGCGATTGGCGTAGTTAGTCCTGAGTGGGCACCGTATCAAAATTTCTTAGGGGCCCTTTTTTGGAAAATAAATAAAAGGATCCCCTTAATAAAACTTATTTTAAAGTATCAAAGTATTACATATATTGGGGCCCCTATAGCTTGGGGGCCCCGTATCATTGATACGGCTGATACGCCGGCCACTGTTGGCAGCGTATACGAGTGGTACGAGAATGGGGACTTACAACCCTCGACATCCTCCCTCACATCTTGGAAAAATTCCTGTGTGCGCCACCGATACTACGCGTTAACAACAAAATTTAACAACCTGAAAAAATATTACACAAAACGACGAAATGAAACTGCCATTCTAATTTATACTTTTTTCAAATATTAAATTTATTCTACATACGTCCCTAAATCTTTCACCCTAAATAATGACAAGGCAAAAGCCCAAAATAATGCAGAGCCACGATCTTGCCCCTCCCACACCGAGCAATCCATCACAGCGCACCCGAGTGCGAACAGCCAATACCCAAACGTGTCCGTCAAGATGTTAACCGGGCCAAGCACGTGTCCCTTCGGAAACGAAGCGTTTTCTGGAATCCTAATCACGTTTTATGGGTCAGCACTTCCAGAGGTATCGGTGACGGAAGGGGGATGAGAGGTGAACTTTGGACTAGCAGCTGCTTGCCGTCCCTTTCACAGACAATATGGAATCCACTTTTATTATTCTTGCGATAGCGTGGTAGTAGTAGAAGGATTGTCTCAATGTGCTAATCTTAATTTGGGGATAAATCTCTAGATATATTTATCAGCATTATTTTTTTATTGAGGAATGGCAACACTTTGATTTAAAAATAATACAAGAAACGTTTTTGGTGTACCTCATTAATCCGGACTAATTTGGGACTCGATGAATTGATTTTGATTTATGTCGCCCTCTGAAGAAACACAGGACAATTGGTGGCGGAACTTGAAATTTTATTTGAACCTCGGACAATATATGAGCTGGCACCTACCTCTTCAAATTTCCACACCAGGACAACGGGAGGACTTGAGAGCTTCAAATATCGATTGTCATGATTAAGAAATTTCTTTAAGCGATTTGATAACTTAAAATGTTGATATATACTTTTTATAAACCCACATACCTGGTACTTAAAAAGAGAAAAAGCATTTACATTAATTTTTTTAAACAGTGTCGAATTTAAAAAATGGTTTTTCCATAACAATGAACGATTCATTTATATATATATATATATATAACAGAAAACTTTCGCAGTTAAAGGAAACGATTTTGAAAAAGTGAGCAGATCAGAGTGAGAGTTACACAAACGTCGCACTATAAAGCAACAAGAAAGCTACTGGCGACGGACCTCGTAATCTTGAACCTTAGCCAAAAGACTAAGACGACACCCGAACCGGCAACCCCTCGCCGAACTACTACCGCACGCCAAGGGAAAGGCTTTGTGCCTAGGCAGAGTTAGCGTGCATCTACATGGCATGGCAGGTAGACATGACATCTACATGGCATGGCAGGTAGACATGACATCTACATGGCATGGCAGGTAGACATGACATCTACATGACATGACAACGATCTTGAAGACATGGAAGGTCTTCAATGGCCATATGGCTCGAACTCATAAAACGCCAACCACGAGTTCGCAAACATAACCACTCAGTT
This sequence comes from Trichonephila inaurata madagascariensis, assembly GCA_019973955.1. NCBI lineage: Eukaryota > Metazoa > Arthropoda > Arachnida > Araneae > Nephilidae > Trichonephila > Trichonephila inaurata. The sequence continues at coordinate 288,012 of BMAV01022129.1, read as the reverse complement.
ACCGCGGTCACGTGAGTAAATCCGAGAAAGGTATCCTTACTAACAAAAGGCACCGGAAAACCCCAAAACCTTTAAACTAATTCAATGTTAATGTGACTAAACTAACAGCAATAACAAAACAAAAAAACACTGGGAAATTCTAAAAATATAAACATTATCAAAACTGAATAAATATGCTTCCTATTTGATAGGTTGACATTCGTGCCGTTTGACATTCAGAACTCCTTGAGAAAACGATTGGAGATTAAGGGGAGGGATTACCCTCATCAGAAACGACACGCTGCAAATTGAGAATTTCAAACAAGGTACTCAACTTGGCAGAAGCGAAGATCTATTAATTTCTTTCTAGAGTCAAAAAGCACCGGGTGGATAAAATTAATTCCATGCAGGAGACAAAATCAACAAGTACAACAAGGCATTCGCAAACAGCAAGGTGGTCTCTTCAGATGAGTACGGTTGAGGTGAAAAAGGGGTGGAGATACAGGGCGAGAGCAGACGGTTCGCGTGTCCAGCTAAATGTTTCGGGCACGCACTTTCAGTCTGTTCTTTTTGGGAGTCCAAAGAGTTTGGTTTCGGTCGGAAGGACTCGGAATGGGATTCCTGAAACGACTGATGGGTTTTGATGTTATTTCACATTTACGTTAGAGAAAATGTTGGAAACTTGTAACTACATAAAGGGTTTTTATTTTTAAAAGCCGTGCCCCTGTCTGCACCAAATTTTTATCTATAACGACAAAAACATGCAACGGCGAGAAACAGAATCCATTAACAGAAGGGGGGGGGAATAAAATTGTCTTGTATCTTTAAATATTGATTGTTTCTACGTATTTTAATATTAAATGCAGGGCGGCATTTTGATAAGTTTAAACTTCATTTCACCAAATGACGAAATTAATTTTTTTTAACCTCGATAAATTACAACAAATTACGCTCCTTAAAGAATCAAGTTATGTTAACAGCATGTGTCATCTTAAAGCGCGTGTTTAAAAGCTAAATAAAAGATAAACGTTGGTATTACTAATTCATTAAAAGAAATTTCTCGTAGATAATGTACCCGAGGCAGTTAAAGATTATATTCAAACTCCCTTAACATAAATTTTTAATTGTTTAGTTTTTATTATATATATATATATTTATTAACATATTTTTCCAAAATAACTTTCATTTTTTAAATAGTGTTTTTGAATTTAAAATTTGTTTCATAAGGTTTTAAAGTATATTAAGGGGATGAATCTATTTAGCGAATTGTCCACATTACGAACTTTTTTCCAAGCTTTAACGACTTCGTTAGAGGTCCGACTGTACTTCTCTTTATTTTATGACTTCAAACCACAACACACTTGCTATACGCTAAGTTTTGAAACAAACTATTTTAGCCACCGTATGGTATATTGTTTGAAGAAGAAAGGGGGGGGGGTGCCTTTTAACGCCTTAAACATTAAAAGAAAATAGTTAATGGGTACAATATAATTTTAAAATTAAGTTCATTATTGGTGAAAGCAGACGTGAATTGTAACTGACAAAACTGGAAAGTCATTAGCCGACCACTTTATTAGTAGCTAAAACAATTGGTATCACCTCGATGGCTGATTGAATAACTTAATATTGCGTTCACACAAAAGAAAAGAAAGCTCAATTTTTTTAAACCTTAAAATATTTGTACCTTTTAAACATATGAACAAAAATGCAAACAACGAACGAAACAAAGGAAATTTGTAAAACAAAAACGGAAGTAAGTTTACAGACTATCACTTCCTTTCTGGCGCGTTAAGATTGCGAAAAAAGACGACTGAAAAGTAAACCGCTGCTTGCATAGAAGACTGCATCAGACACACGACACGGATTTCCAATTCGAACGCACTACAAACAGGCAGGGTGAAAAACATTTCTCTCGTAGGGCGAAAACAATGTCTCCAGACACCTGCCCGGCTATAAGGCTATATCAAGTGTTGCACCTGCAATTTCAATGAGTAACAACACAGACGTTTCACAACGCAACGATTTTTCTTGCAGTTTTGCACGAGACGTGTGCAACCGTAAACGAGAGTTTTGATAGGTCACAGGTTAAATAAATTTAAAGCTCATAAAGAGAAAGAAAAAAAATTTTTTTACTTAAGATTTCGTGAGCAAATCAGAATACAAACGGGGACATGACAGTTCGATTCTGGTAAAAAAGACAATCGAGGATTTGAGAAAAGTCAAATGTCACAAGGATGATGAATCAGCATGGTTTCACCTTCGAGTTGTGTCGTCAGGTGTATGGTCATGTCGAAAGACAAAACCAGTAACAATAAAGACAGCAGCAAGAAAAAAGCAAAGCAATCGGTCCCACATTCAAGGTCAAACACTTACCGACAGATCGGAGATTTGGTTGTTTTCAATTAGAGAGAGCTTAAAATAATAAATATGAGTAATTAATAAATTTTTCGGCTCGTTATTTCACATGCGTATTGAAATGGTCCATTATTTCCATAGATTTCAATACAACACTGAGCGTCCACCAAATTATACTATGTGGATTACCTATTATATTAACAATGTCTTCGACAATTGTTAACAAACTTGATAAGAAGACTATGCATATCTTTTTTTAAAAAAATCCCCCATTATTAATTTCAATTCATTTGATTGCTGCAAATACGCATCCGTTTATTGGGCCATGTCATTAGAATCAAGAAGATTTTTCTTAAGCAACTCTAAATATACAAGATAATTGAAATTAAAGCATTACAAAAGCAGGGGGAATATAGAACATGATGAAATGAATCCATTTACACGGAAATAATAAATGTACTAAAACATTTTACTCAAAATCTATGCTAATAAAATCCAAAATATTAAATTATAAAACGGCGATTTTACACTCTGAAAATTGCCTAATATCATATTCCATATTCCATATTCCAAAGCGATCATACTCTTCAGTAAATAAAGATTATATTAAAATGGTACAGAATACAAATTCAAAGAGTTATAAAATATTGTTTTTCAGTACTTTTTTAGTTCTTTTAAAACTCTGTTAGTTTCAATATCCAAGCAAACATCTCCCTCCCTCCCCTCTATTAGGAAATATAATTTCATACAAATTTAACTAATATAACCTGAAATTTTAGTATTGAATGATGTAAAATTCTCTTAAATTAATAAATTTACTATAAACAGGTAAACTGGAAGCAGAAAACTCTTACACACTGTTATACGAAAATTTATGTGCATCCATGTTTTAAGATATTAAGTTCACAAGATATAATTTACGGAATTCTTTATATATAATTAATTTATATAATATTTTCTATTCCTATTCTATACAAAAATTCTATACTCTTTTGGTGGCGTAGTTGGTTTGTAGCTGGCCTACTGCACCCAAGGTTGCGGGTTCGACCCCGGCCCAAGTCGGTGGATTTTCATGATGCAGAAAATCGTCAGCGGCCATGTCGTATGATTATACGGTATGAAAAAAATCCCTGGAGTGTTCGTTTGACTTGGATGCTCTCGGCAAAATAAAATTCCTAAGTTCAAATTTCGCATCGGCAGAGCTCAGGTGCCTCTCTCTGGGGAAGAAACTGGGCGTCAAAATTATTTGCGGCAATTGGTATCGCTTATATGGTGCCGCATTAAAAAGTGATACCAGCTCTTGGGGAATGTACTAGGTCTGCAAAGGTAGAAATAACAATACGCAGCCTCATTAGAGAAAAAAAATATTCTCTATAACAAAAAACAAAAAAATCCAAGATGTCGACAGCGATTGACCAATATATCACAAGTTTTCCTAACAAAGCAGGCTTGATCAATGATAAATTATTTTTCAAAAGCATTACTCGATCATACACAAAACAATTACAATTATTAACTGCATTCATAATTATATTCTGACTCAGAAATTCGTCTGTAACACAAATATTTTCCAACGTTCATTCCACAATATGCTGCAAATTGAAACAATGGCCGAAATTTAACGAACTTTTGGGAGCAACATACGATAACGCGATGTAATTTACCGCAAACACAAATTTTTTTCGTTGATATACAAAAGCACTACTTCTAATTGTAACAGTTATGTTCAATACATTAATGTATACGCCCTACAAAACAGAGGGGAGCTGGGGAGGGGGGGGTTTATTGATCATCAGAAAGACTCAATAATTTTAAGTGCAACTGTTTTTTAATAAACAAGCGGAAGAGCTGAGTTTCTTTTTAATTTCAACTCATAGAATCACTAACTACAATTTGATCCAGTTTTGACAAATATTTAGATGTCGGATAAACTTCTACGAAAAATAATAATGAAAATGAGCACTCACGTTAATAAGAAACGTATAGTCGTCTGTACATAAGTTGAGTAATTGAAATATTCTAGCTTATGTTAAAATTTGATGTGTCCCTGTGGATGAAATTAAATACCTTGTCTATATAACCTGTTTACAAGGGGCTTCGAGGCCTTATCAATTAAATAAGAAACTTAAGCCACTGTTTTCGTTGTTAAGAATGGTATTGGCATGCATCTTCTTGCATTTAGAAATTCTGTGCTAAGTAAATATTTGTCGCACTTATATATGTCTAGGTTTTTTTAATACAAGCAATTAAAAGCCTACTTTTTTTAGAGAACGAAAAAAAAGGATTCCCTTACGCAAAAGAATCAATACAGGAAGAAATATTGATTTAATCGATAATTGCATTTACTCGGTATTTTTTAATTTATTTAACATCCTTTCAGAATTAAGAGAAGTTAATCTAGTCGGCATCTCCACATAATGATACTGGGATATTCATCCCGCTGATACGTGTTAAAATTTTGCATTTTGAGGACAGAATCGGACAAAAGAATCATCAACAGTCAGTCATATCTTTAGTAACCGAAAGTTTCTCAAAATTATTTTTAGAATCAACCATTTCTTTTTTCCAAATGCTGTTTTCTCATTCTAAATCAGCAATATTATTTCCGAAACTATGTTTTAGAATTAAACTGCTTCCTCTTGCTTTAAGGAGTTTATTCAAAGAAACAAATATGCTGGAACCATAACTCTATTCTGCTATTCTCACAAAACCCTTTTCGACAAGGCTTTATATACGTATTTATTCCAGGTTGGTTGAGTGGCCGCGGTAGCCGAGTGGTATAGGTATCGGATCGTCGCTTGCCTTGTCACGAGTTCGAGCCCAGTACCACTCAAGACCCGCCGTGTAGGGCAGGGATGCACGTGTCGAGAGCTCAAACGTCTTCCCTTAGAGTGGTGTTGTAGTTAGGAGAGGGGGTGCCAGCTCAGGTGTCGTCCACGTCACTTGACTATGGTTCAAAATTACGCGGTCCGTCGCCAAAAGCCCTCGTGTAGCTGAACAGTGCGACGTTAATATTCAATCAATCCAGGTTGGTTGAGAGTTTTTGCAATTAGAAGGGAAAATATCATTTCACTTATTTCCATACATGTGAATCTCTAAATCGATACAACAACTATTAAAGAATTTTTAAAATCATTTTTATAAACTGTTTTGCATAAAAGGATATCGTTCGAAACTATTCGTAAAAAATCGAATTTCATTAGAAATGCCCCTCCTCCACACATAAATTGATAACATGACCCTAGGGGTACTCATACCACAGATTGAAGTACAGCTAACGTGAAAGGTTATGCAAGACAACAGACATAATACTCTTTCGTTTTCTGGGTACAAATTACATTTGCTACTAATGGTGTACACAATGGGTTTGGGGGTTCGAACCCAACTTCCATACACCAACGAAATTTTTATTTTTAGCATACAGATTACATCTCTATGTTTTCGTCCAAGAATTTTTAAATATAACCCCTCCCACGAAAGTAGTCTGCACGCCACTGCTTGCTACAATTATTTCAAAATTCGAATGAACTTTCAAGAGATGCACTTTTCCCACCAAATGAACACATTCAAAAATAAGATTAAAAAGTACTTACATAGTCATGAAATGCTTTTGCTTCACTAGAGTGTTCACATGTGTCTCTCCTTTCAGGAGCAGCACAATACAAGTCCCAAAACACACTGGAAATAGAAAAGGACACACATGAATATTAAATCAAGAACAAATCATTCCATATGAATGAAAATAAAACACATACAGTCACAAATATTTGAAAAGAAAAAAAAATCAAGCTAAAAAGTAAATTTTACATTCAGAGCACTGGGCAAAAATCACACTGCATCAACACCGTTCTCCGGCCGTCGCAATGCTTCATATATTCAGCTCTTTATTTTATCACAGTGCTCCGCAACCTTTTTATCGCTGCGGAACGGTCAACGTTTGATAATTTTACCGCGGCCCACCGAAGGTGGGACACGTTGATTGTTCATATTTTAGATTGTTTTGATTTAACAATTTTAATTTAGTTACATTTAAATATGCCTTCAGAATAAAATATAATTACACCAAAAATGAATAAAAGTGATTTAAAGTGAAACAAAGTGATTTCCGTGGAAGTTGCACAAATCCGAGAAAAATGCACCACTTCAAATAAAATGGCAATAGTTCTTTAGGCGGCCGGGCACCATTTGATCCCCGGACTGGTACCGGTCCGTGGACCGGGGGTTGCGGATTACTGTTTTAGGACACTTCGTTGATAATAGTCCTTTGAATTTGTAAATTCACTCAGTCATGCTATTAGAGCCATATTCAGCCCAGTTGCCTTTATGGAATCAAAGAATTCGGTGGCTTAGAGGTAGCGTGCCCTCTTCGTAAGTCCCAGGTTGCGGGTTCGACCCCAGCTGGAGTCGATCGACACTCTGGATGCGAAAATCGTAAGCATGCATGTCATACGATTATGTGGTATGTAAAGAAATCCCTTGAGTATCAATTTTGCTCTGGTACTCTCGGCAAAATGAAATCACGGCAATATTTAGCATCTGACGAGAGATTTAATTAAAAACTAATTCAAGCTTCCAAATTTGGTAACGAGACCGCCACTATGAAATGGCTCTCACATTTGTGGACTTGCCGTGTCTGCAAAGGCTAAGTTGCTAAAATGCAACTCGATTGGAAAAAAGAAAAAAAAATTGTAATTCGCAACTATATGCGCGATGGGCACAAACTCTCAACACTTTTTTCACAGATAGGAAGGGTACTGACATTTATATCATAATCTGACTTTGCTATTTTACAGAAGAAAACAATATGATATATATTAGACTACACATTTCGGACGGAGTCAAACAATTTTTGGTGTAAAATTATACGAAACAATGGTAATTCGATTTGCACCTAATACATTGAAAGATTAATGTAATAAATGAATATGCACGATGCAACGTAAAGAATTTATATGAAGAGATATTTTTCTGCCCAAGAATGTATTCCCAGCTGGGTTCAGGCTCTTTGACATAAGAAAGTTATGTCTTAACAATTCACATAGAAACCAGTAACAAGCTATCACGCGAGATTTCCTCTTAAAACTAACTTGGGGTTTATCTTTGATGTTATGGAAAGCTTTAACTGCTACTTTAACTACTGCTTGCGACCACCGGGCTACGTGGCCGATATATTATTGAGTGTCAGCAGTGTACACAAGGGGAGGGAGGTCACGTGTCCGGATTCCCCCCCCATGACTCTTTATTCTTTTTTTTCCGATTAATTATAATCCAACGTATTAAGTACGTAAAATTTAATAAAGTGTTTGTTATGAACAATTTTATTAATGTTAACTATTCACTAATTTATTTTATAATGTCTTTTGTTCCCCGCCAATCGACAAAATCAAAAAATGTTTGGCGGCGTATTAGGTTATGATACGATAACTGGTGGAATTTCGACTCTGGACCAAATGCAGCCACGTGTTTCCAGCCAATCAGTTCATGGGCTTCGCTGTTGCGAATATAAAGTACTTATTTGTCAACAATAATGAAGCACATAAGTAAGCAAAATACACTAGAATTAAAAGAACATGTATAAAATAAGACTTTCTTTAATTTGAAATTTTATCTAAATTTTACAAACACTACAAGTTAGTTCAATGCCAATTTTGAATTAAATGGAGAACATTGGAAGTAATAGTATATTTGGAAATTATCGAAAAATGTTTTTAACATGTCTTGCTTGGTTTGAAAAACTTTTAATGCAAGACGATTTTAAACCATCGAAAGAAACTTTCCTGATCGAAAATGTTTAGAATGTTAGAACGCCATTCCTTGGGATCTAACTTGATGTATGTGGACCCAATTATATGTAATGAGAATTCCTACATGAAGATATTTACAGTACACTATAAGTCAATAACTAAACAGTTCAACTACTTTTAAATGAAACACTTATTTGCAGGTTACAAAAAGTTAACAATTCCAATGTAATATTTTTCAAAATGTAGAGTAAGAATGTCTTCTTGTAATATTTATATAAAAAAAAAAATAGTAAAATTAAATATACTATTTTAAATATATAATATACACAAATAAAATAAGTAGGCCATACTAATGAGATCGTTGCAGCTGATGTTTTGGCAACATATTAATATCTGGATCAAATTCTATCGGAATCAGGCGAAGATTACCTCTTTTTACAATACCAAGTCATGTACGTAAAACCACATTCCACAAGATAAGATGGCAAAACAATGATATACATTTTAGGATTCTTCGAAAAAAAATTTTTATGGATAGATCTTTTTTTTTTGACCCTATCTAAGGCCGTGGTAAGAATACTCGTCAACAATTGCATTAATTTTTAAATGTCGGTTGTTGGCTATTTTACCACTTTTCTTTTGTGCTGTCATCCATTGAAAACTTCAATTTTTTTTTTTTTTTTTTTTTAAAAAATTAAACCCTTACATAACCCTGTTACCCACATAATTACAGGGTTAAGAAAAGAGATGTTAATATCTTGAAAGCATTTTTTCCCCCATCGAGCTACCTTCATTCCTATGTTTATTTTTCGTGTATTTGGCATTATAAATTTCCCGGATAAAAAAATACTAATTATTTTATGAAGTAATATCTCTAGAAAAAATTCCGAAAATGGTGGCATCTAAACATTTACTTCCTCACTGATCCGGTAATTGTCAATTTCTTTATTTAGTGAAAATACGTAGAAGCGATATGGACTCTCAAGACCAACTAGGTTTTCGTCTTCGACTAGCACGCCAATTAATTTCTGGATTTTCAAGTAGGAAACGAAAAGAAAGACCCATAAGTTTGCTGGACAATAAAAAATAAAGAGGGGGAAATCGGTTCCAGAGAAAGTGAGATTGAATAATGTTGGTAACCATGGACAAGGGGTGGCGAACCTTTATGGATCAACGTGCCATTTTTCTAAAGAAGTGTTTAATGAGATATGGACGTGCCGTCAAATAATTTTGACTTATGATTATTGGGAAAATTATAAAACTAAATACTAACAACTCAAAACTCTTTATTTACAACGAAAAAATACCTTTTGCACTGCATAGTTGTAAATGTTTCAGTTCAAATTAAAATAACATTAGTGTGACATCTGTTGTTGCAGATAGGATGATAAATAACTTATATTAGGATTGTAAGACGTATCTTTTAGAAGAATGCATGTTGAATTGGAGTCATTTGCCAATTGGTTTATAAGAAATTAATTATTTTTGCTGTGGCTCACTTTTTTGACAAGAGGATTTGTGATTTGTTTCAAAATGCCATTTTACTGACGATGCTCTGCAGCATACCACTGTTCCATAACATAAAACACACACTGCTTTCTTGCCTTTACTAATAATGCCATATTTCTCGATTCCCCCATGTCTGAAATTCTCTGTTACACTTACTATCTTGCACTTTTTGTTTTTTTAATGAACTAACCATGCTAAATAACAGTAAAAAATCGTAAATATAACACAAATAAACTTTAAAATCTAGTTGTGTCCACGAAATTGGCTATGATATGCGTAGCATCATAACCATTTGTATCATAAGCAACTTATTCGTAATTCTTCAGAGTGAACTTTTGTTATTTTAAATTAAAATGCAAAAAAAAAAAAATTAATCGCTTTTGTGCCCAAAATATTGTGTCGCGTGCCAATGGTTTGCCATCCCTGCCATAAACCAATTTTAAGAAGTCGAACCTCCATATAACGAACCTCTATATTGCGAATTTTTCTACATAGCGAACTTTTTCCTGGAACCAAGAACATTTCACGATTTCTTCATAAAATAACCTCCCTATAGCGAAGTGAATTTTCTATAGAACGAACTTTTCTTGCAACTCAACATTTTTTTCTTCCCTATTTTTAAAGTATTTCTGGACATTCCAATTTTCTTAATGTTGAAAATACAATGTATTCCTCGACATTCTTTTTTCTTGTTTTCCTTGCAGGGTTTTTTTTGGGGGGGGGGGGGGGAAATAATTTTAAAAAAATAAATAGATATTAATTAAAAAAAAGTTTGAATAATTACTTTTTTTTCAGTATATAGTGTGTATGAATTTAAAATTTATTTTATGTTATTTATAAAGTATATTGAAAGATGAGCCTTTATTTAACGAATTTTTCGAGATTTAGCGACTTTGTTATATAGAGGTCCGACTGTATATACAGGCGCAGTAATTTGTGCTCTACTAAAGCACATCAAAAGAAAACACGAGATATGTGCCCAACTTGCGATGTTTCCTTACGAGTATCTCCATGTTTTCTGAAATTCCATGGAGAATATTGTAACTTGCCCTCTATGAATAAAAAAGGATATAATACGCAATACTTTCTTCCCCCAGTAGCGCACCCAAAATATTTCAGGGCGGGGGGGGGGGGAGTTCAGGGTCGAAAGTCCACCGTTTTGGTATGCTCTAATATGCCGCCCAACATACTCTTTTGATTTTGTCGATTTTCGGGAACAAAAACAATACAAAATTATTGAATAAATATAATTAATTTTATTAATTAATAAAATTAATTAATTACAAAGTTAAATTTTACGTAATATATACATTAGATTATAACCAATCGAGAAAAAAAAAATCAAGCATTATGCGGGGAAGTCCGGACCCTTAGGACATCCTCCTTATGTGCGCCACTGCTTTCCTCACAAACTGAAGTATTTACAAAACATATTGTATAAATATAAAACATTAAATTTTCTATTTTTTAAAAGCCCCTAATATAAGCGGTGGTAAGAATACTTACCAAAAAAAAAAAAAAAAAATGGTATTAAAATTTTTTTTATCTAATACACTAAATTAATTTTTTTCAAAAATCAATCTCTATTCCAAAAATATTTTAATATACCTTTACCAGGAATAAATGTCCCGTTCAAGGGTTAATTTAAAGCAAATTTTAGTAAATAGGAATATCTTCTAACTGCAATTTTCTAGTCTTACATTTTATTTTTGATTATCAGTTTTGTTTTTATGAAACCCTCGAAATACAATTTCTGAAGGCTTCTTCAACACTATTGTACACTGAGGCTAGGGAAACGCTAGATTCCAGATCTCACAGATTTCATTGAAATTTTTAGGATTAGTACATCATGTACGAATTAAAATAAGTAAATTTAATGTTCTTTCCAAAGCCTGTTAACGGTGTCAGATCGAGGTCCACGAAACTCAACGTGGCAAGGCGCTAATTTTACGTCTGTCGTTAGTTTTGAGCATTATGCAGGTGATAGTTTTGGCTCAGTTCCATCCCAATTACGAGGGAAAACATTTTGGGGGTGGTCAAGGGGACGCCCCCCGCTCCCCCCCCCCTTCCACCAATCTCTAGAGAGAATTTGCAGCTCGACGAATATTCAGAGTATCTCTCGCCCATGCCGCAAGGGGCACTATACCATTTAACGTTTACCACTTATTAAAACGTTGAAAGTAAAATGTGACTTGCTCCACAATTTTAACTATAGCTTTTCAATCCGAGATTCGACAGTAACGAATAGAAAATATTTGATGAAAACCAAACAGTGGTTCTTTAGCCTAAACTAAATTTATTGAAAAGGAAGCATGGTCTTTATCCTTGATCTAGGATCACTCAAAAAGGAAAATTCAAAAAAATAAAGGGGAAATAAATCTCGATGAAGATTTTTTTTTAAATATTCATTTATAATGTACAACACGAAATAGTCTTATTGATAAATCCAACACTGCCAGCTCGATAATCTAAAGCTAAATTTTCAGTGTTATAAATAACGCTGAATCGTAAATTACATATACGAAACGTTTACTTATTTCTATTTCTCATTTTTAGTTATTTAAAACTGCTAAATATGAGGTCCGTCGCCACTCGTAATTAGTAACCACGATCAAGTGACGAGGACGACACCTGTGCTGGAAACCCCTCTCCAAACTCCCACACCACGTCAACGAAAGGACTTTAAGCCTCGACATTTAAAGTATCAGCCTCTAAACAGAGGGTCTTCAATGGCGCGAGGATCAAATCCGCGGCTGGACAACGCCGGCCCCGAGTTGGCAACCACGACCACTTGGCCACTGCGGTCATAGCCTATAAAAGTAATCAACTTTGAAAGCAAACTAACCAATATTTCTACATTTTAATTAGCATCCAATGAAAACCACGGATTGAGTTGATGATGGACAATGCATCAATTTTGAAATGTAATCAGATGACACCTGTACTTCTTCATGCTTATCTGCGGCATTCTAGTGAAAAAATTACGCCCCAATGAGTGAACATCAACTCACTATTCAGTTGCTCGAAGGCTTTTGGCGACAGATCTTGGAATTTTGAACCATGGTCAAGTGACGAGGACAACACCTGAGAAGGCACCCCTCATCGCCCCCTACAAGGCAGGTCTTCAGCGGTACCAGGCTCGAACTCATGAGGCGCCGGACACAAGTCCGTTAACTTGACCAGTGCAGGTTTATCCATTGGGCACCCAAGGGCCCGTAGCCCAGAAAAGCTGGACTAACCCGATTTTCCTTGGATCCGCCAAGGGAGCATGTGGACGTTCTGCAGCATTCAGGGCCAGAAATGAGTTTAAACCGGCACTGACCTTGACCACTAGGCTACCGCAGCCACAAATTAGGTCTATTCTTTTACACGATGGTCTCAAACGGAATGAACCCTCGAATAAGCATCGTTCTGGCTCTAGCAGGCTGTTTTGACAGCAGCATCACTACGACTTCCATAACAAACTGTCAAATCATTCAAGAATTAAAAAAAAAGGATTAATAAAGCCGCGTGCACGCGTCCAAAAAACAACCAAATAACGAAATTTTATATACCAATAAAAAAACAGCATACAGCTAATATTCAGTTAAAAGGATTATATCTCATGACATTTTAACTACCTGTTATGTAACGTAACTGACACAATTTTCGGGTCTCGGAAAAAGTGAAAGCTGAGTGAGGGGGAGGTAACTTAAATAACGGTAAGAGCAATAGCAGCAATGTGAAAAGGGTGCGAGGGGCAGAGGAAAGAGGGTCAAGGGGGCCGGATAAACAAGGGACAATAGGACGGGAAACGGTCGTCGGTTCCGCCGCGCGAAGTCGCAAACACTTCGGCAGCTGGGTGATGGAATCACCGGTTGCAGGGGTTGCATTTCAAAACATCGCCAATCTCGCCAACCCACCAACAGCTGTAGTCGAGTCCAAAAGTTGAAGGGGGAAACGACGACTGGACCGTTTTGCGCGGGAATTTCGAAAATTGTTCTAAGACCTCGTGGTTAGACAGGTTATGAAATTCGCCCCAGACGCATTTTCCCCCCGTTTGCAACGTGGTTGAGGGGGTTTGATAACTTTGAAAAAGGCGCGGTTTATTTTCTGTTACATTGGCAAATGTAAGTAACTAATATTTAGTTTATGATAACGTTGCTCAGATAACCTTCCGCTAAACGTTGACGTTCTTAATCGCATTCGTAGCGACACAAACAAACAATGACAGGATTCAGCCAATTCGATGTGTGCGAGCTGGTAATTTAAAATGGTACAAAAATCAGTTCTCTATAAGGACTTTATTTTAATGTTGTCATATTGAGAAAATAACTTGTTAAATTAACTGAACCACACTCAATTGCGTACTAATACATATTTAAGAAATAATTCCCCCCTTCCAAAAAAAAATGTACGAAAAGGAAATGTTTCTGAAATATCTTATATTATTCTGTTGGGTATATTAAATTTATTTTTTAAAAAATTACAGTAGAACGTCGTTTATTCGAATCAATTGGGACCGGACACCGTTCGGATAACCGAAAGCGATCCATGCAGTATATGAAACCAAAATTTGAAAATCATCACATGCGAACAACCTGCTTGAAGAAAAAGCAAAATAGGTGCAAAATGTCGCAATTTTACCTTTATTCTGGAAAATAACCACTTATTTTTCGTTGTACCATTATACACCTTCGTTTTTGCCTACAAGGTCTCTGAAAAAACTGGTTCGGATATTTGACGCTACGGATAGTAAACGTTCAGAAAAACGAAGTTCTAATGTGTATTATTTATGTACAGTACATTGGTCTTTACATGTATTTTACAACATCTAAAATAAACGTTGAGACGCTCTCTAACATACAAAAACGGGTCCCAATTGTTCAAGGCTGTATTCGGCGTAACGTTAAAAAATAGGACCCAGATTTGAAAGTTTTTTTCGGATTAAACAATATTCCAACATTAATACTATATTCTGGCTTCGCTATCCTATAAAGAGCAGCGCGTATTTCATCACTGCTCAATTCTATCCGAGTTGAACCCTTTTTTCCGCTACAAAATGTGTTTCGCACTTTTTCTCCTATATCATAATGTTAAAGGAGATATCCCTTTACGTGTTAAAAGGTAAAATTAATTATTTATGGAACATTTCGAAATTTTAAAAAAGACATATCATAAACAAATGCATGAATTATAATGTTGCATGTTTTCATAAAAATTAAGACATATTTCTGTTTGAAAATATGCTTCGCGTTTAGTTCAGGCTCTACTAGTACATTTGGCGAAGACAGCCTTATAATGTCGTTTCTCTTCTCACAAATTATACAACTGAAACACATTATTCTGAATTAATACGGGCTCCAGATCGTCAGGTATTAAACAAAATAACCACAAAACGAGTAAAAGTAAGCTCTGTGCAGTAAAAAGAACACGTATTTTGAAATATTACGGAATATTACAAAAGTAAAATAGCAAATAAACGGAAAATAGAATTATAATCGATAAATTATTTGCGAAATGTATGTGGTCGGGAAAAGTCATTTACAATACGGCGGTTTTACATAAATTATGTTTTTTTCCAAAACAAATTGCTGTCTGGAATAAGAATAAACAACGTCCGGTTAAATATAGGGTCCAGATTAACGAGGGTTTACGGAAACAGAAAATATAACGGCATTACGTATAAACTTAAAATTGGATTCTTAAACTCCCATTAGCCCGTTTTTACTCACAATCACGTTTATTATAGCACCAGGCAAATATACAATGTAACCGATTTGTTTATCATAATATAATTAAAATGTTTCACCGGCATTTTTGTTTTGTTTTGTTTTGTTTTTTCCGTCTGTCTGTCACTATCTCTCAACTTAGAAAGTCAATTTCATTAACTATACACATAAATTTGTTTTCCAGTACCGCTTCTTTTTCAAACCTGATCTACTCATGCACCCTTTGAAACACTTCTGAATACCCTCCCCATCAGTATGTGAACCACATTTTGAGAATCACTGTTTCACATCATTGAAAAAGTACAAGACACTGCTAAAGGAAGTTTTTTTTAAGTGACGACTGAATAATAAAAAAATAATAAATTCTAACATTTACCAAAAAATTGTTTGAAAAATTCCAATTCATACAAATGAAACAGACTGTTCTTATTGCTTATGTATTCATGAAAACAAAACAAATTGAATAATTTTACGTTTTATAATATGCTACGATGAATGCTACCAAACAACACAGTACGCTGTCCTACTGTTTAAACTAAGGGTTAGCGAATAGCAGCCCGCGGGGTCACATGTAGCCCGGAAAGAGTTTTTTGCGGTCCGGCAAAACAGAAAATCCGTCGAGATTTCTTTGTTTGAAGAAATATACTGGGAAAATGTTGTGCGTATTTGGATCGACATATAATTGCGAGAAAAACATTTTTTAGCGTGAAGATCAGCAAGAGTAAATGTAGATGAAAGTTGGCTGACTGAAATTTGTAGGTTGTGATGAAAGTTTCAACAAGCAATTTAACTTCTGATCTCAAAAAAAACTTCGTAATTTTGAACCATGGTCAAGTGGCGAGGATGACACCAGAACTGGCACCCTCCCCCTCTTCTAACTTCCACACCACACCAACGGGAGGACGCTTGAGCCCCGACATATTTAACGTGCATCGGCCAATTCTGCACGTCGGGTCTTCAGCGGTACTAGGCTCAAACTCATGGACGTCTTCATGAGTCCGTTACCTTGGCCACTAGGCCACCGCGGCCAGCATTTGTCTCATCAAGCTGATTCTAAAATTAAATGTCCTGGTAGCTCTTGCAGCTTTAGATTATATGAAATGAGCAAAATAAATAAATAAAACTTCCGCTATTTCATTTAACTTATATTTATTGATTCTTATGATGCAATGACTTCTCTAAATTGTAAAGTTAACTAATGAATGCTGTCATTTTAAAAAAAAGTACGCCCCTCGGGTATTCTCCGCTTTTACAATATGACTCTTAAGCTGAAACAATTGCCCACCCCTGGTTTAGAGCGATCAAAAAGACAACTGCCACCAGTGGTGTCACGGAAAAAAACTGAAAAATCAGATTTGGGGGAGGGCCCCAAGCCATACTTGGCGTCAATCAGGCTTCAGGCCCCCTAGAATCCTGCCCCCCCCCTCCCGAGATGCGAGACAAGACTTTTCAAAAACCCAAAAGTAGTGTTTATACACGTTTACATGATGAAGTTGTAAACAATCTAAAAAAGAAATTGGGATTGCAAATAAGACCTTGAATTCTTAATTTAATTTAAAAGTTAAAATGGGGAAAAATTACGATTAAACAACAGGTACCGTACAGACATTTTGTATATATCCAAGACCGCCCCAACTATGTAATAAATTAATATTAAACTACGAGCTACAAAAAAAGCTAACTTAATGATTCTAAATAATAGAAACAAGAAATAACGTAATAAATTTAAGTAAATAATCATGAAGGTTAGTTACAAGTAACTTCAACATAAAATAAAGGTTAAACAACTTATAGGGAAAATAAAACATAAAAAGAATAAGACGACATAAAATTTTACAGGAAGCGAATGATATATGGTCGTAAAAACTTTTAAGATAATACAAAACTTCAGAGCTAGTGGAAGCGTTAAGCCCCCTTCAAAATTATGATCACGTGTCTGATAAGAATAAATTAAGATATATATCATAATATAAGTATATATTACTAAGAGCCCCAGCTTTAACTTATCTAGAATTATATTCACACAAGGTGTCTTGAAATAGAAAAAAGCGCTCGAAATCTGCAACATGTAAACGGAATATAGGAAGCTGACTCTGCTTCTTGACCATAATAGAGGCTCCTAAACACCCTCTTTTCACTTATCTGTGGTCATACAAAATAACTCATTCTGTGACAAGAAAGTCGTTGCTAACTGTACTAAATGCCTTTATCATCACAGGTACATGCAGAGTATAATTCTTGGTTGTTTATGCCTCACTATAAAAAAAACTTTACTCCAATCCCTTTCTGGGGTTGGGGTAGCCAAGCGGTCATGGTCACGGACTTGCGGCCGGTGTCACGAGTTCCAACGTAGTGCCACTGAACACTCGCTGTGCAGAGGGATTGATGCGCGTTGAATCTGTTGCAGCTAAAAGCCCTCAAGACGGAGTGGAGAAGCAGTTTGGAGAAGGTATAGTCTGATCATG
The DNA here is from genome assembly GCA_019973955.1 of Trichonephila inaurata madagascariensis. Classification (NCBI taxonomy): domain Eukaryota; kingdom Metazoa; phylum Arthropoda; class Arachnida; order Araneae; family Nephilidae; genus Trichonephila; species Trichonephila inaurata. The sequence continues at coordinate 270,249 of BMAV01022129.1, read as the reverse complement.
GTTTAAAATTACATTGTCCGTTGCCAATACCCATCGAGTTGCTTTAAGTGGGAGATCAATAAACACTCATTCACTCTCTTGATCCCCTTCTTGTCATAGACTCAGTGGTGTTACCAGTGGCGTAACGTACACCCCCGCACTGCGGGGGAGGTCAGGGAACCTAAAGCGCCTAAAGCCTGACTGACTCCAAGTATTTGGGCTTGGGGCCCAAAACCTGATTTTGCAGGGGTGCTCTAATATTATTCGTTACGCCACTGGGTGTAACGTACACCCCCGCAATCCTAGAGCTTGACAAACGCCAAGTATGTATTTACCAATTGGCGCCCAAAACCCGACTTTGCAGGGGGCCCTAATATTCTCCGTTACGATACTGCATAGACTTCGCTTCAGTCAAATATTTTGGATCTAGTCTGACAATGGAAGATTAGGAAAACAATCTTAAAATTAATAATTCAATAGTTTTACCAAACGCGTTGGATATTACGCGTTCATTTCAAGAAAGTGCTTCAACAACTAAACTACGGATTGCGCGAGCATCACATAGACGCTTGTTTAATCTTATCGCATCTGAACTGCATTCCGTCTACCCCGAACCCTTGCATCATGGGAATCTCCCCTCAAATTCTTTTTAAGGCAAACCACTTAGAGTGCGTTGGCGTTCCAATTCCTCCCTAAACTTCTCACGGGGCCTCCCTACCAATAAAAAAAAGATCGTCTGAAGGTTACGATACCGCCTCTCTTAAACATCGAAAGGGGAAGGAGAGAGGCACATAAATAAGCTCTGCAAACGAAATTTATGGGGCTCCCGGTCTTTCCCATTCCGAGTTCACACGTCCGTGCGGCCTTCGATTGACTTCTAGTTGCCTAGATAAAGAGGCCTTTCGATGGGGGTGAGCATTGTAAGGGCGGCCTAGTTAACTGATTTACAATCGCGGTTCGTGTGTGGTGGGAGCATGAACTTGATTAAGCGATGCACCATTTTCGAAATTCATACAACTCTTCTAAATTGTAACCAAAACAATCCAATATCAGCACACATTAAAGTTTTACCAGTTCCTAAAACTTCAAGAGATGTTTATGTAATAATTCAACAGCATTAACGTATCCGAATACGTTCGGAACCGTGATTTTAAAAATGCGCATAAATGGATAATTTTCATGATATTTAGTGTCACATTAGAATACATGTATAAAATTGCTTTAAGCATACACATTTGGACAAAAAAAAATTATTTAAATACAATATTTTGGCAAAAAAAAAATTAACTTAGAATAACCTTTTTTCAAAATGTTCTCTATTTATAAAAAATGCTTCGAAAATAATAATAATATTTTGTGTGTGTGTGCTTATATAAAGTAAAGACTTCCCCAGAGAGTCTGAACTAGGACTTTTGAAAAATTCCCATTATTTTCAGAGATACCACCCATTGAAATAATTGTCGGCGTTTTTCTCTTAAAATTTCTACCCTCTGTTGTCGTAAAATATGATAAACCCACTTCTAAGTTATGTATTTCAAATATTCTAGTTGAGCCTCTGTGTAGAGAGGTCTGAGCTATATACAGGGAAAATATTATAATAGAAGCATTTTTCACAAAAGGAGAATATTTTGAAAATGGGTCATTCTATGTTCATTTTTGGTCAAAATATTTTACTTAAATAATTTTTTATTGTAATACTATTCTTAAAAATATTTTATTTACATTTTCTAATCTAAGTGACACTAAATATCACAAATATTATCCATTTACACACGTTTTTACAAAATCACGGTTCCGAACGTAGTCTGATACCTTAATACAAGAGATTTATGACTACCTTCGCCGAATAATTTGCTAGATTACGGCATTAAAATTTGACGTAATTTTTGTACTAAAGAAATTTCCTTGATTTATGTAAAGGTAACATTCCGTTTTTATAATCCTATAAAGAAATGTATATTTTAGTACAGGGATGGACAATTGTTTTGGCTCGAGGGCCATTGTGGAATCGGAGGATACCGGAGGGCCGCACCTTTTTAAAATGATTGCATGCATTGGTTAATTTTGCATCTCAGAAGAGGTATAAATTGTACCATAAAAATCAATACAAGTTAAATAAAATAATGGTAGTTTTATTTGTTTTATCCATTGTGCTAATTTGATATCTCTAGCTAGAAGCCCATTTAGTTTTAGAATCAGTTTAAAGAGCCAAATGTACCCTATCACGTTTTTCTACATTTTTTTTTAAATCAGGAGTGATTGCTTGTTGAACTTTTTATTACAGCCTGCAAGTTAATGTCAGCCAAACTGCATTTACATTTACTCTTGTTGATTGATCTTCATGAAAGAAAACCTTGATCACAAATGTTATATATTTCTAATGGGCTGCGAATTGATGTTTTACCATTACAGACCTAGTATATTCCCCGGAAGCTGGTATCTACTTTTAGTGCGGCACCATATAGGCGAATACCAATCGCTGCAAGTAATTTTGACGCCCACTTTCTTCACCAGCGGGAGGTACCTGAGCTTTGACGATGCGAATCTATACTAGGATTTAATTTTGCCAAAAGCATCCAGGCCAAACAGACACTCTCTAGGGGCTTTTACATGCCGTATAATCATACGACATGGCCACTGTTGATTTTCTGCGTCATGAAAATCTGACGACTTCGGCCGCGGTCGAACCCGCAACCTTAGATGCAGAAGACAGAGACAAACCAACCATGCCACCCAGCCGGCTTGCTCCCAAATGTCGACCCAAATATAGAGAACATTTTCTTTCTATTTGGTTTTCTGACTGTCTTGGCGGGCCACAAAAAGAACTCTTCGCGGGATGCTATTTTCCAACACCTTTTTGAGTAGGTTTTCTTATTAAGCCAATCAAAATATTATCCGAGTACCAACAGAAAAGACAAGAAATGACGAAGTATTTTAAGTATATTAGTGAAACAACAAATCCGGTATATTTATATTCAAGTTCACACAGTAGCAATTTTAAGAACTTGTGGTGGAATCACTAACGTAGTAAAGCAGCAGAACGTGTTTCAATAACATTTAATGCAATCTGTGTATGTTAAATATAATTTTTCATTAAGTATACAACTTCAAATACACCCGCACACACACACACAACGATACACTTAAAAACTGTAACAGCTACCTTCAAATAAGCGCAATTTAAATAATTTACTGATTATAATGAACCAGTTTATGATAATCTGTACGTGTTGGCTAGTTACAGGCAAGAATAATAATCACGCATTATAACATTACTATTATAAGAAAGCACGAAATCCCATAATCAAAATATATATGAAAATTGATTGGTACTCAGAATATGCTCTTCATGAAAGGAGGGCCATGATGGCAAAGAAAAGTAATATTTTACGTTACAGTCGGACTCAGTGGCACACAGAAAGGGGAGAGGGTCCCCGGGTCCGGACACCCCCCCTTCCTATAGCCCATGATTTTTCTTCTGATTAATTATAATCCTATGTATATTATACGTAAAATTTAAGTACGTTATTAATAATTTTATTAATTAATGTTAATTATTTATTCAATAATCAATTTTTACTGTTTTCTGTTCTCGAAAATCGACAAAATTAAAAGAATATGTTAGGCGACGTATTGGAGCATCAGACAAGAATGGTAGACTTTCGACCCTGACCCCCTCCCCCCCCTTTGAAAAATTCCTGTGTGCGCCACTGGTCAGACCTCTAATTAACGAAGTCCCTAAATTTCGAAAAAAGTTCGTTCTGTTGAAAATTCGTTAAATATAGACTCATTTTCAATATGTTTTATAGTCTCGATTCCAGGGAAAGTTCGCAAAATAGAGAAATTCACCAGATAGAGGTTTATAAAATGGAGGTCCGACTGTATTTAAAAACTTAAAACAGAGGAAAATTATTTATATATATATATATATCTTGAAATCTATCGTTGCTATATTTTCTGTTCTTAAAAATAGGCTAAGCGGTGAGAATAACCTACGATTAAGGCAGTCTTCACGTAATGTTAAGGAATATGACCTAAAATTCAGAACACTAAATCATAATGCATTTTACTCCAACATTAATATTACACCATGACTCTGTTAGCCTATAGACAGCAGCCATTTTTTCTCCGAATAGACCTATTCTACGTGTAAAATGTGTTCTATATTCTATCTCCTATACTTTAATCTTAAATGGGGTTAAACTTTACACGAAAAAATAGTAATACATAAATTATATATATAAATTCAAATTTATTTCCCCCTGAAAATATGTAGCGAGTTTGGATCTCTTTGAAATGGATCTGAAATTGGATCTCTTAAAACTGAAAAGTGGGTCCACGAGTCTTTTATCAAATTGCTAATTTCAAGATTGTCCCTTTTCCTTAAGTATCACTCAAAATCTACAGAATTAATCAATGTTTTAGAAAAATTCTATTATTAGAAATTAGCCTTAAGAAAAATAGATGCCGCTTATCATCCAAATGTAAATTTACTAGATAAGGGACCAACTTATTTCTCAGCTAATTTATGTAACTTTTGTTTTGCTGGGGTTTTTTTGTCTCATTAGTATCATAATGAAACCTTTATCAGGCCAATACATTACGCTTATCGAAAAATTCAAATTTATAGACCAGGAAATCAAACTAAGAATATTTTTCAAGCAAGGTATGTGTATGCTGAAAAGTATTTCAAAATATCACCAGAGCCCAAAACGAAAAATATTTAATCAGTTAACCTAACTCTCTTACATTAACGAAATATATTATTCATTTTCTTGCTTATTCTGGTAAAAGCAAAACAAGGGTTAAATCATTGCAAATATTGGGTTGACAAGAAAAGTAATTTCACGGTTTCTTAGAACGAAATTTTTTTGCACAAAAAAATTAACTTTTAATTTTTCAAATATCTTCCATTCTGTTGAATACCTATTGCCATTTTTTTTTTTTTTTTTTTTTTTTGTTAACTTCATTAATCCGTTCTCATTGAGTTTCTGGTCTTTATCACTAAAAATATCGACAAAGTGCGATTTGAGGTCATCGTTATTAGAATTCATACCATTAAAAAAAATTATTTAAAATTCAAAATAATTGACAATTGGATGATGCAAGGTCGCGACTATATGGAGGATGCGACATCACTTCCTAACAAAGTTCCAATAATTTCATATGTCTTGCTGAAGATTATGTTAAAGATGCATTAAGTTTGGACAATTATCTTTTTCGATAAATGTTATTGTAGACCATTCACCCTAGATTTTGTACCATTGGATTATCTTTATATCGAAGTTTAAGAAAACTTTTTAAATGGTTAACATTTTAGTAATAACGACCACCTCAAATCGCCCTTGGTTGAGTTTTTTGCTGATAAGGACCACAATGAGCTTGGAATCACGAAACAGCCAGAAATATGGCAACAAGTATAATCAAACAGAATAGAAGATATTTGAATCATTAAAGCTTACTTTTAGTATAGAAAATTTCACGCTTAAGAACCGAAATTACTTTTTGCAAACCAAATAATAAGTAATAATCAATGACGATGGAATAATCTCTTCAGAATGGTGCCAAGTGGTGATGAGTAACTTATGGGAATCGAAAAGAATCGTTTATGGAGATCAAAAACCTTTGTTTCCTGCTACTGGACCCCAATATATAAAGAGGTTACACAATATAAAGGTCATGAATCTATATCATAAATTCAAATCGGATAAAAATATTTTTAAAATATCCTAAGCATATCGCATTCATTAGTTCTGACCCCCCCCCCAAAAAATCCCACATATTTATAAAGATTGTTTTTTTTAAACGGTATTTATTCCTACTGAGCACTAAAATTAATACTCTATCCCAATATAACTTCGTAATAAAGACAAATTCAGATTTTTCTCTTTGAGTGAAGGAGGGTAAAAAAAAAAAACCGCATTTTCTTAAATATTTTAGCCATATAACACTTAACTCCATGAAAAAAAGTTCAGTATCAAATTTTAAAAAATGGTACTTTACATGTTAATGTAACAACGCACAAAATGATATTCAGACGTATTGAAAGGTATATCACAAATTTCTAATACCGGTATACATAGAGACTGGAAAAATAACACAAATTGTGCCGGTCCAATTACTATTTAACTGACATTGACCTGATGAGACTATGACTCACGGGGCTACAGTGCCAAATATGGCAACCCTTCCCGCCCCTCATGAACGCAATCGAACCTTAAAAACGATCCAAGGGAACAATGAACGAACGCCTCCGGCAACGGAACTTGGAGTGGAAATTCCTCTCTCGTGCTCACCTATTCTTGCTGTTGCTTTTGCACAGTTTACCACCTTCCCATTGTACACCGGCCGCCCCGCTCATTCGAAAAGTACATCTTTGGGAATCGGGCCGTATTCGAAAGAATAAAAAATTAACTATTTTTGCGCAACACCCCCCACCCCCCATTTTTTCTCCCTTTAATCGGCAGATGGAACGATAACGAGTTAAAAGTGTTCTGCCAACCACACATTTTTTCGTATAATAAACAGACGATTTTCTTTGAAAATTTTTATGCTGCTTAGTTTAAATTACGTTGCAACGGTACGTAATACAAATTCCTACTGGCGACGGATCTTGACATTTTGGACGTTGATCCAGTTACATCTAATACTTGATCCAGTTCTTGTACAATACTAACTCCAGCTATAATAATTTTAACACTATCCGGTGACTATTTAGTCTGATTGTACAGACGACCTAGGAGTACAATGATACTATTTCATTTCCAGCAACTAATGACGAATCACTCCATTTTAAATTTTGATCCAGTGACAACTAATACCAAGTCCAATGACGGTAATTCTAAACACTATGAAATGATTGCTACCGTTAAAGCTCGAAAGCCGTTAACGCGTGCAGATTAAACAATAACTGATTTGCTCCGTTTAAGTGCGGAACCGAGAGTTTTTTGCATTTCAATTAGATAATCTTCACAGAGGTTTCCGTATCATTAAAGTTCAAAAGTTTGTTTCACTCATTTCCTATCTGTATACATATCTTTATCATTTATTAACTTGGTACTAAAACGAGTATTTTAAAACGTATGAGAGACCTGAATTCAGTGTTTGCAAAGAGAAATTTTAAAAAAAGATGTCTTTACACCAAACAAATTAACAGCCCTTAATACCGGAAAAGTTCCAAGAAATGTAATTGCAAATCTAAATGTGCCAGAAATAGGTGTGCTTGTGTAAAAATCAATTGTTATATGATTCAATGTGTCACCAATCTTTAGATTGCACTAATACGTAAGCATAATTTTATCATATGCTCTGCAAATTCATTTTTTCCCCGATTGTAATATGTTAAAACGTTTAATTCTTTATATTATAGTTTTCCAATTGATTGATGATTGATTCTCTTAACTAATGTGTTGATTATTTGATTGTTTTAACTTTATTCTTTAGATATCAAAAAATTAATAAACACTTAAGCGTACAGAAACATTGCTGTTGTTCCACCAAAAACCTTATTTTCACTTTAACCTGGTAGGTAATGTGCAGATTAACGAGTGTCTAGTAGATAATGTGCAGATTATCTAAGTAACCCGCAGATTACACAGCTAATTTGAAGAATTAAAAGAATTTTCCGCACTTTAGCGGATCACCCCAGTTAATGTGCAGATTAGCTAAGATATTCCGCAGATTAACTGATTTCTGCACTTCAGCGGTAACAAATATACCCCTCGATAATATACTACAGTTGTAAAATAAAGATACAGTTTCATTCACGAAGACTCGACACGATGCAATCTCTAAAACACTATTGATCCAGTAAAACCTATTTCACTATTAACTCCTGTGACAATTTTAAACACAGTCAAGAGCCTATTAAG
>BMAV01022129.1:240291-262389 GCA_019973955.1 Trichonephila inaurata madagascariensis | reverse complement strand
TGAACTATGTGTACCTATGAACCTATGAACTATGTGTACCTATGAACTAAGGTTACATACAATGATTACAAAATACAGCTCCATTCCTAGCAACTGGAGACAGACATCGTCGTTTCAAACACTGATCCAGTGACGTGTTGTACAATATGCCAACTCGGACAACAATTTTAAATACAGACAGAGTCTTAAGGCTGTCTTCAGCTAACGTTAAAGAATAGAGACCAAATTCGGAATATTTTTTCAGATATAAAAGTACCCAAACATTAATATCATATATTATGGCTTCACTATCCTGTAGAGAATCACTTATTTTATCATACTACTCATTCTTTTTCGAGTTGACACATTCTTTTATAAAATGTGTTTCGTATTTTTCTCCTATACCGTAATGCTAAACGAGCTATCCCTTTACATGTTATAAGGAAAAACTAATTATTTATGAAATATTTTGAAATTTTAAAAACGCTATATTATAAACAAATGCATGAGTTACAATGTCGCAAGTTTTTATAAAAATTGAAGCAATTTTTCTATCCGAAAATGTGTTCCGCGTCAAGTACACGTTCTCGAACATACAGCGAAAACAGCCTTAATGCATCGGCCAACTGGACCTGGCTTTCGTCTCGTTTTCAACTCAGCTTCTGTAAGATCATAATCCGAATAATTTTAAGTCATTCTGGACATATTCTCCGAAAAGACGCGAAATACGAACTATAAACTGGAAACAATGACAAAACTGCATTATATTATGATGACTGTGTTGTCCATGCAGAAACTTAAGCCCACCACCTCATACCATCATTACTCATTCAGAGGACCGGCGGCAGTCGGTCGAGCCCGTTTGTGCAATTTTATTCCAATTTTTTCATTTCGGGTTACCGTTTGTACCAATAATGGACAACGTATGCTATATACTGTCTATTTTTAAGGACCATAGATGAGGTTTATTTTTTTTTATGTAGAAGTTTTAAGAGGTCCCTGAATACAGTCACTTGATTAATTGAAAAAAAAAAAATAATTTTGCACGAAGTGGATATAGAAACGAACTGTTTAAAAATTTACTGACAATTTTAAGCACAACGATAAGAGTTTTCTAGATAATTCTAAATTAGTTCTAAATTCAATAAAAAAACAGTTTTGAGATGAGCGCACGAAACAAAAATATATTTCAAGAGAATTTGAATTCCACAATTCGAAGTGAATAGCTTAATTTTTTTAAACGAAATTTTGCCACATCTCAAAATTATCTGTAAATATATATAATTTATAATTAGATTAACGCCAGGTAGCGCGTTTATTATTGCCTACGTCACACTTCAACTAATATTGTCTGTAAAACGAACAAAAACTTTTAAAATTGAACGGGAAAAAAATGGCGGAGGGAGACAGGCGAAAATAAAACACATTATAAAACATCAAGCGGAAACTAGCTAACACCTGCTGGATTCAGGATAGAAAGAAAAAAAATTGGGCTTTCTGAAACAGAAGCATACATCCAAACGAACTTTTTACAGTTTTTATGTGTTACAAAGATCTCGGTGTTAGTTCAGCTTGTGTCGTATTCACCCTCACACATTGTAACAATTGGTCTCCATGAGGTACACTGTGTTCTTTCGGATTATTTTAAGTGTAACTGAAATGCTGGAAATTTTGCTTTCTAGCTTATAATATTGCAACTTTTTAGAGAAATCTGATCAAACAGCAATAATTTATGGTGCAATGAATTATATGAGAATTTCTCTTCTATTTCTACTGATTAGGCTTTGCTTAATTTCATTTGGGGCTTGAACCCTGTAAGACAGGGGTGGGCAACTTGTTTGGCTCGTGAGCCACATTGTGGGAGCGGAGGTTACCGGACGGGCCGCACCTTTAAAATAATTGTATTCGTCATAAAAAAATAAATATGTTAAACAAAACAGTGGCAGTTTTATTCAATTTACTTATTGAGTTAATTTCAATGAGACAAATGTGTGTGTGTACTCTATCATACTTTTTTACAATTTGTTTTTAAATCAGGAGCCTGACCATTTTGATCACGGCTTGCTAAGTTTGTCAGCCAACTAGCATCTGTACTCTTTGTTGATTTTCATGCAAAAAAAACTTTGCTTACAAATATATATTAACACAAATAAAGAGAACAATTTCCCCGCAAATTTCTTCATACATGAAAATTTTTCAGCTGACAAAGATTTGTAAAAGTCAATGTCATAGAATTAAACATTTTCTTCCCACTGTGAACTGACTTCAAGTCAGTAAGTTCAAGATGTAACTCCTCAAGTACTGTATCAATATCAGTAGTAATAGATAGCAGAGCAAATTTACGCTCAATTTCCTTAAAATCCTGAAATATTGTGACTTCATCCTCCAAATTTTGCAGATGGTCTCTTACTAGAAACACTTTCAGGTACTTTTGTTTTCCTAATAGCGAAAAATAAACGATGAATCTTGAATTACGCCCGGAAAAGAAATCTCGGTTCAAAGCGGGTTTTCCGACTGTCTTGGCGGGCCACTATTTGCCCACCCCTGCTCCAAGATGTAACGAAATCCATAATACTCTTATTGATTAGTCGCTAAACAGGAATAGCGAATTAAATGTTATGATATTCCCAAAAATTCATGCTGTCTAATTACCAGTGAGCTAACGCAATGTACCCCGGACCTAACTGATTGGCAAGTTAGATCAAAAATACTGTGAATGATGTTTAAAAATATACTGAAATATTCTCAAGTATCGAAGTATTCACACACTGAATGTCTAGCATGTAGACTCTTAATGATATATTTTTGGATTGCAATGGGCTACATTCATGTAATGTCATAGTCATATGATAACTACAATCACGTGTTTCCAGTCGATCAGTTCATGCACTTCGCTGTTGCCAACTCTTAATTTTGCAGAAACTTTCTAATGTACATATTTGTCACAATAATAAGGCACAAAGGTAAACAAAATGCACATGAATTATAAAAGCATATGTTTAGTACAATATTTTGAAATACTTAAAAGAATTTTGGTATGTATAAACATATCTTTATTATTATACTTGAAACTGTATCTAAATTTTACAAGTATAACAACAAGTAAGAAGCTATGTCAGTTTTGGTATTAATATAGAGCACGTAACATGACTGTATCCATCATGAATTAAGCCAATTAAGAGTTAATTACAAAAGTTAATTTAATAATGATAACGTAAATAAAAATGATAGTATGAATAGAAGAAATAAGCAAAGATGAAGGATGCAAATTTGGAATACATACGTTTTTTTTTATTATTAATTTGTTTTTGATGAATAAAATCGCACTAAACGCAGAAGCGGATTTGATGGCGGGCGAGCATTGGGGTCGAATACTCTAAAAATCCACACTTTCAGTTAAAGTAATATTAATTATCGCCCTTATGTTTTCAGTCGTTAATCGCGAAGAGGATTGAGTGATTGTTGATCAACATCACACTCAAAAGCAACACAAAAGTTATTAACAGACAGTGGCGCACACAAGGGGGGGTCCTAGGGGTCCGGACCCCCCTTAAAGCCCTTGATTTTTCCCCGATTGATTATAATTTTAAGTGTACAATACGTAAAATTTAACTAAATATTTGTTTTTAATGATTAATTTTATTAATTAATACTAATTATTTATTCGATAATTACTTTTTTACAGTTTTTTGTTTCCAAAAATCGACAAAATCAAAAGGAGCATGATACAAGAATGGAAGACTTTCGACCTTGGAGGGGGGCCGGGTTGGGGGGGGAGTGCTGTGTGAGCTACTGATAACAGATCTTGTAATTTTGAGCCCAGGGTCAAGTGTCGAAGATGTCATTCGACCTGACTAGTAAGTGAATATTAACGTCGCACTGTCAAGCTACAGACCCCGCAAATTCGAGCCATGGTCAAGAGATGATGACGACACCTGAGCTGGCACCCTCTCCTAACTACCACACCAACGGGAGGACATTTGAGCTCTCGACAGATTTAACGTGCATCGTTTCCCCTACACGGCGGGTCTTCAGCGGCACTCGGCTCGAACTCATGACCTACCTACAACGAATCCGTTACCTTGGCCACTAGGCTACCGCGGCTACAATCTGACCCTGACATCACACTCTCTTAGCTTTCACTCTGAGCCAAATTAAGGCCGTCTTCGGCAAATGTACGAGAGCCTGAACTAAACGCGGAGCACATTTTCAGATAGAAAAATGTCTCAATTTTCATGAAAATTTGCTACTTTGTTATTCATGCATCTGTTGATAATATAGCGTTTTCAAAATTTTAATGTATTCCATAAATAATTACTTTTTTTGTTTTAACAAGTAAAGTGATAAATCATTTAGCATTAAGGTAGGGGAGAAAGAATGCGAAACACATTTTATACCAGAAAAAATTGATCAACTGGGATTAAATTTAATAGCATGATAAAAAATAACTGATTATCTATAGCAGTGCTCCGCAATCTTTTTATCGCTGCGGACCGGTCAATGTTTGATAATTTTACCGCGGCCCGCTGAGGGTGGGACACGTTGATTGTTTATATTTTAGATTGTTTTGATTTAACAATTTTAATTTAGTTACATTTAAATATGCCTTCAGAATAAAATATAGTCACACCAAAAATGAATAAAAGTGATTTAACGTGGAATATAAAGTGATTTCCGTGGGAAATTGCGCAAATCCAAGAGAAATGCACCGCTTTAAATAAAATGGCAATAGTTTAATGTTCTTTAAACGGCCCGGCACCATTTGATCCACGGACCGAGGGTTGCAGATCACTGATCTATAGAATAGCGAAGTCAGAATACAATATTAATGTTTCAGTTCTTTTGTATCTGAAACAAATACTCCAAATTCGGCTCATATTCTTTAACACTAACCGAAGACAGCCTTAAGCATAAATATTTAGCAGTAACAACTATGATTTTTTTTAATTATAAATTGTTTTTAAAATTCTAAGTACTATTTTATCACAAATTAATATGCAACAACTAAACTTTGAAATAGATTAAAATCACCATGTTACAAAACAATGCTTCTAAATTATTTTTTTTTTTAAAAAAAAAGAAAGCAATTATTTTCAAAAATATGTGGATCCGCTGCATCTTAAAAAAAAAAGTAACACAATTCATTCAACACTTTTGTTTATTTTATCAAAGGGTATTTTATATATTAATATTTTAAAGCATATTTTTACAATTAAGATAGACATCATTTGGATGTAATCGCATTCGAAATGGTTCAGGAACAAATTAAGAAAGCATAATCTTTTTATTATTTAGGATGCCTTTTCAAAGTCGACACATATTATACAAATTACACTGGTGGAAGACTTTCACAAATTCAAAGACTGTAAAGCAACGACAACACAGAATTCCGCGGAGCATTTTTGAAGGACAAAAGATACTTCCCCTCAATGCAAAATACTTCAACATTCTTTAACGTTTTGAAAATTCTCGAAAGTTCTGCCGAATCGCTTGATTTAACCCTAGCTTGCCATGCTAGGTAAAGTAGATAAAATACTGCGTCAGCTCGTTCGTTGTTACAGCTGTCTTCGCCAAATGAACGAGAGTCTGAACTGAGCATCGAACACATTTCCAAAAAGAAAAATTATTCGATTTTTATGAAAATTTGCAGCATTGTAATTCATGCATCTCTTTATAATATAGCGTTTTTAAAATTTCAAAATATTCCATAAAGAATCAATTTTTCATTTTAAAATGTAAAGAGCTCATTTAGCATTATGGTACAAAATGCAAAACACATTTTATACCAGGAAAGAATGAATCAATTCAGATAAAAAGTATATGATAATATATATGTAGCAACTGACCGATATCATCGGTCCGTGGATGAAATAGTATCAGGCCGCACAAAATTATTTCCTTTTTTTGCTTGCTGTGGTGTATTTATCTCGGGTTTGTGCACCTTTTTACGTTAATCACTTTATATTCATTTTTGGAACAAGTGTATTTCATTCTGAAGGCCCAGTGGTAGCGTATCGCACTTCCACACTACAGGTGCGGGTTCTATTCCCGGTCTGGGCAAGGTCGACTCAACCTTTCATCCCTATGGCAGTGGGTCGATAAGTGAGTACCAAGCTTGCTTAGGGACTTAAAAACTGGGGCTTCAGACTGACCACCTGATCGGGACATCTGCTCAGCACCCAATGGTCACGTACACTGGGATGGGCACAGTAGACCCTGGCCCTCGTGGGCTGTTGCGCCACTGAAATTGAGTATTTTATCCTGAAGGCATGTTTGAATAAATTAAATAATAATTATTAAATCAAAACAATCTAAAATATAAGCATTCAACACACATTCTCAGCAGGCCGCGGTAAAATTATTACGCTGTGACCGGTCCGCGGTGATAAAAAAAAAAGTTGGGGAACACTGCAGTAGGTGTTTCAGCTCGTTAAATTCAACGGCATGGAATTTTGGGGATACTATGCTCAGTTTAATTTTAAAAGTTTATGATTCAAGTCCGAAATGAATTTTACAAAAATCTATTTCTGAAGAATTAGAATCGAAAATCATAATTCAGTCATAAATTATTCCTTTTTGATGAAATTTCTTGAAAAGTTACAATATTACAAGCTATAAAATAAAATTTCATTTTGTTACCACCTATGAAAAAAACACAATGAAATGTGATTTGAAAATATACATGACCTTCTCTTTTTATATTTAGTTTAATACAGTTTTTTTCTGCGAGGAATTCATAATTTCCTCGCGATACGCGGCAGTTAAAAAGTAATTTTTCTCCGAACTGCAACATGTGAATATCAGTCTTACTTTCCTTTAACTATTTCTCAAAATTCATTTCCGGAACATTTTCCGCTAGTTAATCGAAAATAACATACACTTTTACCTTGAAATTGTGTGTCTATAATAATATAACAGGTTATATACAGAAAATTTAGTTGTGTCCTTGACTACTATAACTTTTTCAATCAATAAATAAAATATCAAATTTAAAAATATGTAACATATTCAATGATACGATGTAGAAAATTAAACATAAATAATCTCGAGTGAAAATCCTGTATTTGTTTAGCAATAAATCAATGTTAAAAATATTTTACTTCCTTCCTTTTTTTTCCAAATTAAAAATACAAAAGTATTAAACAGGAAGATTAAAGGGACCCATGGGAAAATTCAGGGATCTCCATGAGATTGTATAAAAAGAAATACTCTATTTCCATAATTAACTACTAATTTCTTTCTTCTTTCCTTTTCACTTAAATGCATGGAACAAATAGCAGTATTAGTTTTGCCAGTTATCAAGCGTGCTATACCACCAAAGCACACTACAAAAATGACGATTAATGCAAATTTTCTGGTATTTTATAATCTTTTTATTTTTAAATTTTTAATAATGATCATTAAAAAAAAATTGTTTTCGTTGCAAGTACATGTTGAAACTTTTTACTGAAGTTTCCCACCCCCTTTTCTTGTTTACTCGAAAATGACTCATACACAACGTATTTTTACTAAAACTGGTCACGGGAAATTCTTTGTTTAAAAAAATTATCCACTTCCTTTATCATGTTCAGAAATAAGTTAGTCTTTTCCCAATAACAGCCCGATTCTTCTTGTTCAAGGTGATTCATCTCTGTACGAATTAGTTCTGTCAGTTAAAGAACAATTTCATTTTTTTTTTTCTAATGGGACTGCGGATTGGTAATTACCATAACAGACCTAGTACATTTCCCGCGATCTGGTATCACTTTCTAGTATGGCTCTATATAGGTGATTATCAATCGACACAATGTAATTTTGAAACCCAGTTTTCTCCTCGGCGGGAGGCATCTGAGCTCTGACGATGCGAAACTGTACAAGGAATTTTATTGTGCCGAGAGCAACCAAGCCAAAAAGACACTCAAGGGATCTTTAACATGCTGCATAATTATACGACATGGTTGCTGTTGATTTTTTTATCCTGAAAATTCACCGAATTGGACCGGGGTCGAACCCCCCAAACTTGGGTCCACCACCATTTTTTATTATTATTATTATTATTACATATAACTTTTGAACAATTTGGCTTAAAAATAATCCCATCAGTAATAAATTCTACTTTTTAAGGATCTGGACTTACAATTAATAAATGTTATAATAAAGTTAGTTTCCTCTTCACTTTTATAACAAAATATATAATATTTTGCTTAAGGTTAAAAATTGGGGCCAAGCCCTTAAAAAGAATGATTTTTGATGAATAGATTTGTAAAGATATTTAAAAGACTTCACATAATAATAACCGTTTTTAAGAAGTAAACACTTTTTCCTATACAACTTTTATCAAAACACAAAACTATCTACTCAAAACGTAGTAATTATGAATGTAGCCTTAGAAAGTGTATTTCTTTTGAAGGGGAAAAAAAGAAAAATTATCAACAGCAAAACAAATTATTATTGCTTTGCCTGTGACAGAATAAAAAATGAATTTTGAATTGACAGAATTTTTTAAATTTAAAAAAAAAATTGCATTACAGCTTAGGCTTGCTTTCACCAGTAATGAACAGTTTTTAAAAATTGTTCAATGCAAAGTTCTTCAAAGAACAGTTTTAGCCACTCTAGGGCTTTGTTATTAAATTTACATCTTTTAAATACATTATATAATTGCGATAAAATTTTGAAGTGGTCAGGTGATCTATAGTGACCAAAACAATAGCCCTTAAGGTGGCTTATTCATAAAATCAAGAAAGCTGTAACTAAAACGAAATGAAATTCAATATAAGAATAAAATGTATGTCAAAGGCAACGACTGAGTATCGGTTAATATACTCAAATTATAAATAATATGTGTAAATATTTTAGAGTAGGAAAACAAAATTTCAGAAAATCATTAAATCTTCCTATTTTCAAACTTCACATTTTAAATCATGATTGGATTGTGTGAAGTAAAAATATAAGACCAAGGGATGAGTAAGAAGAAAAGGCTTTGACAACTGCTAATGCAGAAAATAAACGATTTACTAAGGTAATATAGTTATGAATGCAACTCTTATCTTTTTAAATTAAACAGATAGTTCTTCAATGTATTGCCAAGGAAGTGCTTCATGAAAAATCTTTTTGAGAAAGCTCCCAATCACAACATTCACAGAACAAAAAGCTTATGAACTTCTGACTTAGAACCAAACATATTAGATTACATAACTTTTAACCGCCTTCATATATATAACCCAATTCACATTAAAAACTTCACAACACACTACAATTGCGACTTTGAAAATTAATTAACGATTCATTTGATTAGATTCTTTAAAAAAGTTTTGGACAAAATCAAGATTAAACCTGTTGGGGGAATAAAACCACTTGACATCGCAGATATACATAATAAAATTTCAACTTTATTCAAATTTGTTGGTTAATGATTTTATGACACTGGCATGAAAATAAAACAGTCTATTCATCACAGGTAAAGGGTCAAAAGACCTCTTCATTATTCAACAGCAGGAGAACAAACAAAAATTTATCTTATATAAATACAGGGTTTTTCACAGCACAGAGGCGAACTGGTACACATGTTTCACTCAGGAACCTGTTAGATACAGTAATGAATTTCTGGACTTTTATTTCTTAATGTCCTTTAATATGAATATCAGACACAACTCACATAAAATAATCCAAAAATTTTGAAATGTTTAAAAAAAAATATATACGGAAGTTGCTCGCCTGAAAACCTAAAGGCAAACAAAAGGTAATTTTCGCACATATCCCCCTCCTCCAACGCGAACCAAAAAAGAACAAGGCTACAACTGCGTGACGAGGTAACCATGGCAACGGTTGCCCGTAGCAACGAACGAGACGATGAATGGAGTAACTAGTTTAATCTAATCGAGGAGAGAGAGGGAGCGGTTTGGGACAAACCTGAAGGGCCAGAACACGGGGCCTTGCGGGGTTTTATAAAGAGGCACTGTTTATTGGCGGATATCAATGAAGTCTTCGGTATTCATCGCTTTCTAAGAGGATCGTTTAATCGTGTCCTTTGTCCGCAAATGGGCTTAGCGATTTCATGGCGAGCTCCAAGGGTGAATGAAGCTTTTCAGAACGCGGGAAGGAGAAGAAAAAAATAAGTTCAGAAAAGCACCGATAAGCTACGTTTTCCTTTTTAATTTTTACTTATTCATATTTCGGAACGATGCTAAACTGTGACTCTTGTTCAAAAAACAAAATATTGCATCACAGTAATTTTAGATTGGGGTGGGACTCGGGGATAAAAAGAAAAATGACAACTGTTGCACACACAGCAAGTAAGAACGACCAGCAATATCGAAAACCCATGAAATTTAATTGACAAAAAGTCATTTAAATAAATTAAACACAGGAAAGACTCGGTTGTAAAACTAGAATATTAAGTCAAATTTTACTTCTAAGTTCAACTAATACAACCTCAAAATAAAAAATAAAAACTTTTTGAAAGAATATTTTCTAAATTATTACTAGACATTTGAAAATAAAATTCAATTTGCATCAAAGTAAAAGAAAAAAAGAAATTAAAACTGAATATTTCCTAAATATAAATTTGGCAATTCTAGAACATGTTATAATCATTAACATAAGAAATAAACAAAAGGATTATCAGAAATGAATGAATGCACAAAGAGTAAGATTTAATTCTTCAGTAACAT
Organism: Trichonephila inaurata madagascariensis; assembly: GCA_019973955.1. Lineage (NCBI taxonomy): Eukaryota > Metazoa > Arthropoda > Arachnida > Araneae > Nephilidae > Trichonephila > Trichonephila inaurata. The sequence continues at coordinate 251,761 of BMAV01022129.1, read as the reverse complement.
ATGTAAATTAGGAGTCCTGCAAACTGTAAGATTATAATCTAAATTAATCAGATATTTAAGCATTTCCTTTGGAAAAAACTTCAAACAATTTTACTACCATTTTAATAGTCTTCCTTCCACATTAAAGTTTTAAAAAAAAATCACTGAAGATTTGTTACTGTTAAACTAAAGTATTAAAAAAAATTAATACTACTTAAATATCAACTTTAAATCAAATGAATCTGTAATTTTTAAAAATTAGAAAGATTTTTGGCTGAAATTTAATATAAATTAACATAATGACTATCTATATATCATTATTAGTTATAAAAAATAAATAGATTCCATCTTTTGAAATAAGAACTGTGTAGGTACACATTATTCAAATACAATATTTAATCAGTAACAGACAAATACACAAGCATAAGTTTTAGAGTTCAACCCCACCCACCCACAGAATTTTCCAATACCAAAACAGTGCTTCCTTCCACACAAGCTTTTTAAAATATAATCACATCCACAGCCTTCCTCCCCATGTAAATAGTCTGTACACCACTAATAATTATATAATAAAACGACTTTCACAAATAATATAAACAAATTTTTTAATCAGGGACGTCTTAAGGCATGGGCCAGGCTTGTTGGGGGCATCAATTAGTTCTTGACTCTGCCTCAATAAGATCATGTGATTCGAATAACTGTAATAGTCAAACATTATTCCCGTACTTATTCTCCAAAAACTGGGAATTTCAAACTCTATATGCCAACTGGAAAGCCTGCATTATTATGTCATACCCATGTCTAGGCCTAGGTTTATCATGATACACAATCATTACCTGTTTAGATGAAAGGCTGTAATGCCTAGGTTTCTGAGATAATGAGTCATGCATATTTATTTGTTACATGTCATAGTTAGTATTTTGACAATGCTATATACTGTCTACTTTTAGGGGTAACAAGGCGAGATCTACATGCTGTTGTTTATCACGAATATTTTAGTAATCTTGATCTTGGCTTCGGCATAGCTAGATGTGCTGTTGTTTTCTAGGATTTTTATCTTGATTATTTTCAGTCTAATATTTTAACTTGGTAATTTAAATTATTAAGTTTTGTTTTATTGAAGTTTATCAATGTTATCAATAAATCCAGGAAATGACCAACTTGAATTCCAGTATTATTTGAATAACACCACACATGCACCAATAATAATATCAGTATCTTTATCATTTTATTTTACTACAGTTGCATATGGGCTTAGGGCCTCAAGAAGTCTTAAGACGTCCCTGCTGCTAATGATTTCTATATAATATTTTAATTTGGTACTCACCACCACCATGAATGTAAGAATCCAGGAGGTTCTCCTAATGTGATGTTTTTTTCCCAACGTATCTAAAAAAAGGAATTAGCAAATTTTTATGCATAAAACAGACATTATTTAAATTGTTTGAAAAAAAATCTATAAAAAAAACTTAGCATGGAAAATACATATTAGTAACAATTTCATTTAAATAAATAGCCAAAAATACACAAATATTTTTCATAATTATTTGTACAGCGTTTTCGAATGAATTAATAAAATTTTTATAAAAATCAATAAAGAGATCTACTGAACTCGGAAAAAACAAAGGTGTTACGATAAACTTGGAAAGAAAAGGTTAAAAACTTAGAATGAAAATTATTTTCATTAGAATTAAACACAAAAAACAGGCACTCAAGTCAAACAACAATGATAATAAATCAAGATAAAATATTTAATGAAAAATATATAAATGAGCAATTACTTTCTTTATTTTTAAAATTGATTATTTTCCCCAGAAAAATACAAGCATATTAATAAAATATTAAATATATCAAGACATAAATAAACACTTAAATATCTAACTTCAGATTCCACATCATGTTAAACTAAATGGAAAATTTAAAAATTATTTATGGTTATAAAATATTTCAATTACATTAAAATTATTAACATAAATTTTATGCTAAGATGTATATATCATTACAAACTATAGAATATTTTAAAATCCGAGCTTATGTATACTATTGTTTCATAAAAGAAATTTTTAAAAAACTACAATGAGCAATAAAGAAGAATTTTTTAAATAGCCCATGCAGAAATGGTATATTTTTACAGAATTTGTGCATTTTTTTTAGTTAAAATTCTATTCAGAGTCCGGATGTTATTCTATATTTATATTCAAATAATCTTCATGAAAAAAAATACGAACAAATGTCACATAATATACACAAACAAAAGAACACTACTGTACATTTAAATTAATTGCAGTAAGAGATGTGACTGGTTAACTTTAATTTGTTGTCATGAAAAAGCTCATAACTAATTTACAATATGAATCCAGAGATTGCAACACTACAAGTGTAATACTACTTAGAAGTAATAGATTTTCAAAAATGCGATGCAATATTACAAAACTTTGACATTAGGATTAATAATTTTACTTGATAACAGTTTTTAAAATAGTGCTGAAATTTGCCTATATTATAGCAAAATTATTTTATTCATATAATAGAAATAAAATTATCTGTATGTGTGTTAAATACTATCAATCTCTAAAAAACTGTACACTTCATTCAAGTAGACCGAAAATCATAAAATATTCAACCTTAATATAGAAATGTTTAATATGGCATTAATAAATATTATCAATGCTGTTGGATATTTCAGTCAAAAAAAATTCTACATGGCAATTTACTTTAGATACCAAGTGCAGGTGGGGATGAATTCGTACTCTGTTAGAATTATTCTCCTTTAAAAAATTACTCTAACTTAATATACAAGATTATTAATATAGTTTTCTTAAAATTAATAACTCTGAAAGTTTATACTAACCATTATTTTCCTGTTATATAAATTAATTATATAATGAGATACTAATCTCTCATCGAATTTTGTACTCCCCTAGATACATAGTAGAATCCATTTTAGTTTTCCCCAATTAGAGAAAATGTGAAGAAAAAAACCATTTTAACACAAAAGTTTCTAACAATAGTTTTTAACATTTTTATTATTGTACAGAGAGAAAATTTTAACATTGTGTATCTTTGAAAATTCTGAGTGAACTGAATATTTTTCGATGTAGATATTTGTGTTATCTAGTAGGATACATTTTATATTATGCCATATCCCACAGAATCGCATACCTATGTTTATAAATAGATTTCTCAAGGCATTAAATATGTATGTGTGAGTTCTATTATGGTCTTAAGCAATTTTTTTTTTCAATCAATGTGATAATGTACTTGCCCCCCCCCCCCTATTGAAATAAAATACTGAAATTCTAATATATGGAATGAATATTTTATATTTATTGAACATATTTTATTTTCATAGTAGTACTTATTTTGCACATGTCACTCATGTTGATTAAATTTAAAATCAATACATTTTAAATTACTAAAAATAAATCTATTTAAAAATTTTACATATCTTGATTATATTTAAGTCTACTTAACTTCCACAAACATGCAATAGCTAAATATCAGCTCTTTCTTCAACAATACCAAAAAAAATTTACATAGAATACAGATCACAAAATAAACATCCTTAACTCTCATATTCAAAATTTATAGAAAAAAACTTCTCTAGATTAATGAAACATAAATTATGCTACCTTTAATACTTATACAATACACAAAATTTCGACCCAAAAATATCTTATGCATCTTTTGTAACAAAATTATGAAATATTTTAAATATATTTAGATAATTCATTAATTTTAACTATATTTTAAGTCTTGCATTAAACATCACCATGGCTAATTTAATTTTACTTCTACTTTAGTATATAAGTACATTAACACAATTTTAGCAACAATAACATAGCAACAAGAAAAATAATAAGGTCAATTAATACAAAATAGACTATATAAACTTAAATGAGCTGGAGGGAAACAGCCATAAGAGTAATACAATGTTAAATATGCATGCAGAGCTCATTCTTAATAACTTAAAAGGATTATCCCCTTCAAGAAATTTTAAAATAGCCAGTTAGGAAACATTCAAAATAAACAGTTTCCTATTTAATCTGTATAATAATATATATTGCACATATACAATAATCTATTGGAATCTTACACTACCCATTCTGGGACTGACAATTTTATTAGTTCTGTGTGACAATGTTAATAATTCTCATTTATGTAACTTGAAAAACACAATGTCTTTATGTTACTAAATGTCTACATTCAAATCACTAATCAATAAGACACTTGTAAAAGATTAGCATATATGTATTATTCGAAATTTTTAAAGGAAGATTTGAATGTAGAGAAATTACACATTATCACTATTTTTTAAATTATACTTAACTATAAAATATACTCGTACAACTAATTTCAATATATTAAACAGCACAACAATTGCATTTATATCAAATTTTAGGAATTATTAATATTTTTTTAAACAATATGACATAAATTTATGAAGGAAATATATCAAATAAAAAATTACATAATAGTGTGAAAGCAGTAAACATATTGAAAACAAATAACTTTAATATTCCCTATTTCCACATGTATAGTTTTTTAATAACCCCTAAAAACTCATTCACAATTTTGAAAAAATGTTTTATTCTGAAACATATTATATAATTACTTAAAATAGCAAATAAAAATCTAAAAAAAGACAGTAAACTGTCATTCCATTACTTCTGTATTATACAATCACATTATGGTAATATATATATATCAAACAATAACACATAAGGCAAAGAGTTATTTAGAATTAACAAACTATTTACTTTTCAAATTTTTAAGGGGACATAGTACGATTTAAGCAAAAATTTTTAATTTAAGGATTTTTAAACTTATTTTGGTTGCCTCCTATGTATGTATACTATGTTAAACAGATTTTGTGCTCAAAATTTCATAAAAAGCTAGCCATGTAATTTTTTAAGGAAAAAACTTGAAATTTGTGAAGTGATTTTAAAATGCTACTCCTCCTACAAAAATTTACGTACATGCATGAAATTTGATTTACACAAGTACGTCAAACTATGTATAGAAAAAGTTCGTATGGGTTTTGCGTTAACGTGATTGGTATTCATACAAGACTTCTTTTTATGAATGCTTATAGAAAATTCTTTAAAAAATGTATAAATTCTGAGTTCAATTATTTTTAAAAAAATAAATACTGCTTTGATTCAAAAATGCATACCAACTTTTGTTACATGTACTTTTAGTAATAGGTTTAAAAAATTTCAAAGCATTAGGTGCAATAGAAAAAAAGCCTTAGCATTTTAAATGAAGACAAACTAGTTATTTTATCTTTCTGAGATAAGTCAGTTCAATGTTTTGATTTGCCATAGAGATGTAAATAAAAACGAACGTGAAAGCTTTCATAATTCTGCGTTTTTTCAGTTTAGAGCGTTCAAATTTTGGCAGGTTAGAGAAAAGTATATATAGAATAATTTAAGCCAAAAAAATTAAATTTGATTTTTTGACCAATTTTGGTCAATTGAATCGTACTGTGTCCCCTTAAGCTTTTAACAGAATTTCTTTTTTTTTAAGTTAGAAATTTTATTGTAATTAGTTTATGAACAGATTCAAAATCAATTAGATTTATCAATAGATTCAGCTTCCTGGTCTTGATAAAATATCAATTCAGCTAGATGATTCCAGAAGGTTTTTATTGCATCATTTGATTGACCCCACATTCTTCTGGAATGTTATATACAAGTTATGTATGCATTTGACATTCTAAATTTTAATAGCTTTTTACCTTTATAAAATGTTATATTTTTCTGTTTTACATTTTAATTTTTATTCATTTCAAATTTTAAATTATTTTTAAAAATTCCAATAATAGCCCCTGCCATCAAAAAAGAATGCAATGAAGAAATTATATTTTATATAACATAGGGAATGAAAACAAGGATGCCATTTGAAAAGCAAATCACTTTCAGAATAATAAAGAATATTAAACATCTAGAGGGTACGCGATATTTTATTAAAGGAATCTATTAAAATAATTTACAATAAATTAACAGTACTGAATTTATTAAAACATTTAATACTTAAGCTCAAACTTTAAAGTAGACTTTGTAAAAATTTTAAAAGTAAATGGAATTGTCATCTTTAATATTTATAAAGTGTGTGCATGAAACTTTGGCTCTAACTTTCATATTAAAGAAAATTGTAATACTTAATAAATTTAAATGGCATAACTTTTTTAGTATCATTGAAATTTAAAAATTCATACAATACACAGTATAATTATAGGTGTAATATTTATACATATTATCATTACATACGCATCAATTTTATTTTGCTAACTTCAAAAATGGGATACGTTTCCCATTAACATGTTGCCAGTCAAAAATAAATACAAAAGAAGGTTGCCAATTGCACCAAATATTACAATTAATTCAATTTATTTGTACAATTTGTTCGCAAAAAAGCTAAACAGTATACTGAATAGTATAGTCTAGCAAGAAGCTACCACAAAATTATTTCAAGAATCATTCATGGAGATAAATTTTATTCTTAATGAAAAGTCGTCTTGGTTCAAAACAAGAGGGCTTTATGAGGCCCTACATGGCTTTATGTGGATTTATAAGAGGAAGAGAGAATCTAGTACAAAAACATGGTTTTAAGGTTTACAAAATGTTGGTAATTTATCAGATATATAGACCATGGATTGACAATTGTTTTTCCGAATAATCATCAACATGAATTTTGGCGATATTATGAATCAACAATTGTTTCTCTGTTAAAATCTATCTGCTGTTGATACAACGACACAAAAATAAACATGGTCACCCAATAGTAAACAAAGCTTATAGTTTATAAATCAAATCCTAGATCTTGAGAATGAATTCATCACATTAAAACCAAAATCACATCAATCGCATTACACCTCTAGCACACACAGCACTTTTTGTCTACTTTCATAAAAATACCCCATTTGTTACAAAAATGACTGTTGTCATGGTAAAATTTCAATTTATAGGAGGGGTGGGAAAAATATCGGCATACCTTGTTCATTCAACAGTGAATTCCATATAAGCATCATTTCAATAAAATAGCAGAAAGATACAGTCAATAGTAAAAAAATGGCACTAAATTCAAACTAAATGCTACAAACAGAATGATTATATTAGAAAATATATAATATGAAATGATACAAATTAGAATTTGGCGTATTTTCAACGTGCAAGTGTGTTTACATTCATGGTCCAATAATCATTATGTTTATTAATAACAAATACTGAAATTTTATTTCTTTAATGCTTTTAGTTTCATTGACTCCAATGGAGTTTTATAAACATATGCAAATGAACTAAAGAACTGTAGATTGGAATAACCTTATCCAAAAAAGGTATATGTTAATTCTTTGAAGTCTTACAAAATAAATAAATTCAGCAACTTTGAAATATACCTGCATTATACTTTGATAGTTTAGAATGCATTTTTGTCATTTTTTTTATTGGCATGTAGGCCTGATAAATTTACTTGCTAGTTAATATTTTTGAACTATTGTGTCATTTATATTTTATCTTATTCTTGATTATGAACAGCAACATGTTATCCGCAAAATACCAAAAATGATAAATCTAATATGTACCAAAAAGGTTTCGTGAAAACTCCTGAACTGATATAGGAATTGTATGACATGCATACCATACTACTCTACAATGAATAGTCTTTAAATACATATACATGTTATAGATCAAATTCTTTTTCCGACATTTATAATGTGAAATTCATTTGCCAAAATCTTCAATTCGTCAAAACTCTATTACAAATTTTTACACATATGTTAATGTTTATCTTCTTCTAAACTTGGTTAATCATTAAAAAGATATGAAATATTCAAAAAGAGACCTTATCGTTTCAGTCAAAAGTTACTGATTTTAACCCTCTCGCTGCATAGTTATCTTATCAAAGTAGGTTCAAAAATTAGGTATTATTTTATAACGTATTTCAAATCTACATTTTAAAGTTAAAATACATAAAAAAGTTTTGTAAAAGAGTTTTTATTTTAAAATATAGAATTATATCATCAAAATATGAACATAAAAACATAAATGAAAACAAACAAGAGCAGCACAGGTTGCACAGCTAAATTAGTCGGAAAAGTGCATACCCATGGAAATCGCAGGTTGCACAAATTTTGCTACATCTACGTTGCCCGTTGAAATCACTGGATGCACAGCGAGAGGGTTAAAAAGAAACTTATGATTGAATCATTTGAAACTCATAATGGCATTATATAGCCAATATTTAAAAAATATTAACAAAAACTGAAACATACTTTAATATTAAATGAAAAATATTATCTAATCATCAACATATAAAAATATATATTGAGAAGATATATTTTAAATATCACATAGAAAATGAAAATTATTAATGTTAAAAGTTAAAGAATTAATTTTGTAGGGCATTTTTTTTCTAATGGGACCTTAACAATAACACAAATATGGAGCACAAGCACAATGGAAATGTAAAAAAAAAAACATGATGCAATTATAAAATAAAAATAAAGGATATTGTGAAGAACAGTAGGAACAATGTTAAAAATTAAGATTGTATTTTACTTATAGCCTAGAAAATAGAGTTTTCTAAAAAAAACTATTGTATATGTAAAAATATTAAAGTCACTCCTAGAATTAATATTTTTGGCAAATGAAAGCCAAAAATAAAAGTGAATGTGGAGGAAGTGTATTTCTATAAAAATATATGTAATGCAAATGTGCTAGTGAATGTAATTATTTTCTTTTTTTCAACTGAACATATTAACACACATTTCTTATGCATTTTTTTTTCCACATTAGAATATTTTTAAGCTTTACAATAACAGAAATTTTGCAAAATACAAAGGAAAAATTCAGATATTTTAAAAATAAAATTTGAAAGCTCTCAATATTCTAGATATTATACCCAAACAGATGAAAACGAATTTTTTAGTGACTAAAAATATTATTGCCATTCATTACTAATAATTATACACACATTATTGAGATTACAATGTTTTCTATAGCTCAATGATATCTCATTTCAATTGAAAATAAGAATTTGGAAATTTAAATTTCATCACAAATAAAATTTTGAACGACACATCTATGCCAAGTAAAACGAATTCAAATTCGGCTTCATTCACTCATAATTCATCTAATATTTATAAAAATATAAGATAGATTGTACGATGAAATTATGCCAAATTATATTAAATGATTTTAATGAATTACATCTTAATTTGATAGTTTTAAATAACAAGTCTTACATGTCACTTCATCCTTTTTTAAAATATTTCATATTACATAATATACAAATCAAAGGCTGTTTTTACATTTAATATCCAAAACAATTTAAAAGGATTCATAATATATTAAATGCAGAATAAGCTTTTTCATGAATAAAAAATATTTCATAACAAATTTATCCTGTCAAACACTGAACAATTTAAAAAGGGGGAAAAAACCAGTATTATATTAATAAGAATTCATTTCGAGCTCATAAAATAACAACTTTTAACAGTAATGCACTACAGAAAAATTCCATTACAAGTATATATATATATATATACACACATGACAATTCATAAAAAAATTCATTTTACTAACATTTTTTTAAAATTCATAATTTTCTTACAAAGTAAAAAAAGTACCTAACAATTAAATACAACTTTTTTTTAAAATCTAGATAAATTATGTTACATCGAAGCCGAAAATTAGTGATACTATTTTCCAATAAAATAACTCAATTTTGGCAATTTTAAAATAATTTTGTGCAAAATGTATTAAAGAAAATTATATTTAAAAAGAAAGAAAAAAAATCATTTCGAAGAACAAAAAACTTCTTCATAATTCAAAAAATATTTTTTCATTTTTGTAAAATACGAAATTTGTTACTAAAATATTTAGTTTGCAAAGTAACGAAATTAACAGCACGCGTTTAAAAATCTCAAATGAAAAACCAGGAGAAACTAATAGATCAACCATCACTCTTAAACGGAAGTCAGTACTTGAATTTTAAAAACAAAATAAAAATATTTCTTACCTCCGAAAGGAATGTCTGTGCTGCTTTCTGAGCTCCGACGTGTAATAAATACTCATAAACATATAAAGCTAACCTAAAAGAAAATGAAATAACCATCAGCTAACTTTTTTCGTAAAATGAAAACTTGATAACACAACACACTTCCACCCCTCCCGCAAATCATGGAACGGTCTTGGCCATATGCCTTGAAGTAGGACATGCTCACTTCCCGCTATTACAGATATCCAGCTTGCTGACAGCGGAACGTATTAACAGCATATGACAATATAGATTGTTATACAGTTCGAAAACTTTATGCAAAAGGCTAAATGAAGCGTGCCACATAAACATCAACACTAAATACTATCCATAAACACACGCGATAGTCCACAAAATTCGGCATAACGTGGTAGAAAGTAAATTCTTTTAGTTTCCGAACTTATTCCGATATTTCATGATGCGGGAGGGAGAGTTATTCCGTAGAAAATATGCACGTTATTTCTGATTTTTTTTATTATTTTTCTGGAACTTACTTTTCTCTGGCTTGAGCATCCGATGGTACCGTGGAGCCTTTTCCTTTCGCATACATCCTGTAGACTTAAAGCGGCTCACACCTGTCAAGACATTCAGTACTACCAAATTGAGCTTGTTACCATAGAAACATAAAATTGATCTGTCACAGCCGCGAAACTGTTTAGACTCAGTCTTCTCGATACAGCGGTCGCTCTTCTACTCTAGGACACTCTTCAATACGTCACAGCTACATATAAAAACGGAGCGTCTACCATTGGGCCATAGCGATATCAGCGCCTCCTAGCGGTCATTGCCCCTACTGTATTTTAACTATCTTAAAACTATTTTAAAAGTCTTCTTGACTAAACTAGCTGCAATATTATTATCAAACTTTCTTCTTTCCTCAATAAAATGTACTTTTCTGTGATACTTTATCTTGTTTTGGATGAAACGATTGCAAGTAACAGCTAATTTGGGGGTGAGCGATAATTCACGGAACAGCAGACTGTACGAAAGCACCTCGGTGGATATCCAGCTGCATCAACAGTAGCAAGTTGGAAGATGAGTTGAGGAGACGGTTTTGCTGCTTGAAGTCACAAATGTGAAGAATTCGTCAGTTTTTTAAACTAGTTTTTCGATTAATTTGCGTAAAGCGGAAATTATTTCTTTTTCGCATGAGTTTTTCTTTAAGACAGAACAAAATAAAGAAAAACATCGAAAATAATAATCTTATTAAAAAAATGATTTGAAATTCGCAACATGCGACTGAGAATAATTCGTAGTTTTGAATATACTGTTGCACATATTCGATAGAATAATTAATAAATTTCGAAATTTAAAGCTCATATTTTTTTTAGAAATTTGATTTAATTCCAATACGATGTTTGACGTCCACACAATATCATTTATTTTTATTTATATAAAAATTTGAATTCGGTTGTGCGACATACATTATCTTTGGGGGGGGGGGGGGGGT